>NJDC01009169.1:93053-129501 GCA_002245475.1 Calephelis virginiensis
GGCACTAAAAACAAATTTACGTTTCGCCCGGTCTGTGGGACGAATGGTTATGAATGTAGGGTTAACTTGACAACGTCAACACCGGGTCCCTAGACCACAGAAAATGGTCTTTGTTCTTTTTAAAATCGTTGAACTATTTTTTTTTGCTGCTTGGGGTGTGTTTAAATAGTATCTTCAGTATCTTCACGCCCATATCCCCAAAGAGGTAGGCAGAGGCACAACCAGGGCACCCACGACTATCCGAAGATACTAAGTCCCACAATGTGATAGGTGGCAAGCCTATCGCCAACCGGGCACATATCCTATCCCGAGCAACATTTTTTTATTAGAAAATTGGAAAAACGCAATTTTCTTTTTGTTGCCCGACCCGGAATTCGAACCCGGGACCTCATGCAGTCAAGTGCAACAACTGAACCGCTAGACCACAGAGACGACCGCTAAATAAATAGTGATATAAGAAATTACATTAAATGAAAACACCTTTAACAATTGGTCTGATTTTGAAGATTTTTTTATTTAAAGCTGACGTAATCCAGATAGTACTTAGCTAACGTAGCTAATAGGTTTTATCTGCGGTTATGTAGCAGCAAGAAAGTACATAATATAGCTAAAATATATCTAATCATTATGAAAATAGAATAAAATAAATACAAAATATATGTAAGTTTTGACACACAATAAAAAATGTTCAATTAAAAATGCTGGCCGCAAAAATGTTACTTAATTTAAAGTATTATTAAATATGAAGGGGACGCTTAAAGAAGACCGTGTCACGGTTATTGCTCTGTAGTCTAGTTGACAAGTTGAAAATGGTACAAAATAGAGATACTACTCTTAAATTATGTGTGATAGCTCATTGGATCCAGAATGACGCCTAGAAAAATGTCCCAAAAACGTGTACTAGCACATAACAAATTGCAAAAGTTATAAACAATTAAAGATGAAAAAAAAATGGCATTTCGTTTTTTGCCAATATTTAATAAAACATTAAGTTTTAAGAAATTTCGAAAAGGGAAAGAATAAGTAAAAAAATCTCTCACTCACCGAAATGGAATTTACATTTCATGACCGTCTCTGTGGTCTAACGGTTCAGTTGTTGAACTTGACTGCATGAGGTCCCAGGTTCGAATCCCGGGTCGATTAACAAAAAGAAAATTGGGTTTTTTCCAATTTTCTAATAAAAAATGTAGTTCGGGATAGGATATGCGTCCGGTTGGCGATAGGCTTGCCACCTATCACATTGTGGGACTTAGTATCTTCAGCTAGTTGTAGGTGTCCTGGTTGTGCCTCTGCCTACCTCTTTGGGGATATGGGCGTAAAGATACTTTTTTATATTTCATTATAGTCCAGGTCCCTTGTGTAGAATAGACCATCTACCGCCTAAGAGGCGAAAGAGCACATTTCATCATATTTTGTGTAACTACTATTTACTATTTTCGGGTTTAGTAGTTAAAAACCAATCAAAAATTAGTAGTTAAAACCAATCAAACCAGAGCATATTTTGCATTGAAGCACTTCTCTAGTGTGTTAGTTTGTTGCTAGCTAATTATTACTCTAGAGTGGTCACTGCTGATATCTGGAACAGGATTTCTCTGGTTCTATTCTAGGGATCCTAATGTGAATCAAGTTTCTAAAGTTAAGAGATAAACTTTAAACAAAAATTTACAAAATATATTTAAAATTTTTAATAGTTCCTCAAACAATTAAGACTTAATTTTAGTATGACTTAAATAAAAATTAGTATGACTTGCTTTTATTGAAATATTTATAACTTTTTTAAATTTCATAAAAAAGCAAATGAATTTAATGTCATGTTCTAAATAATAGTCACAAATTTTAACACAAATGCTAATCGAAAACTGTTGGCATTTAAATTTATAATTAAATAAGGTTATGGGGTCAAGGACAGTATTTTTTTTCATGCTCAATTATAACATGAAAAAAGAGGCATGCTTAGCAACTTCCTTTAATATAACACAGTTACTTTTAATATAAATTGTTAGTGTACTAACAGAAGATTGTTTTTACTTATGCTAAAATTTGCGTTTACAAAACATAATATATGTTATTTTTTTTTAAATAGGTAGCTTTATTTTGGTGAAAATTTAAAAATCAGTTTTGTTTGTACATACATATTGTTATAAATATTACAAGTATACACAATAATTCTCCATAATGATGACTAGCAGTATTATCATAGTTATTGGTTTCTGATGTAACCAACATGATTTTACAACTTTTTGTTAATTATTTAAACTTAATTTTGACAAAAAACTATGTTAAATCACAACATTATTTTCTTTTCACAATTTACAATACTTTTTACAACAACATTTTTTTCATTAAGAACTTTCAGTTTATTCCATATAAATTTTTGTGCGCACATGTGACTATAAATACAAAGTAACAAAAGGATAGTTGTTATCACAGATTACAAGCTGTAACAAATAGCAAAATCTCATGTACTTAGCCAGAATCACAAAGCGCAAAAAGTGAAAAATGTGTTTCTTTGTAGCTTTAGGTTATGCTGTTAAAGGGTAATGTTTCTCATAACCTAGTGGTAATACATCATTTCAAAAATCCTAAACTTAAAATAGCTTTTAAAGATGTAGCAAATATTGTAAAAATAGCTCGTAAGATTATTACACTGTCAATAAGCACATGCTTGCTAAAATACGAAAAGCGGTGCTTGTTCACAAAAATGAGAAGTAATTGTAACTTTATAAGTTTGTAAAAGAGTAATAAGTAAGGAAGAGTAGTTAAAAACAAGACTAACCTTGGTCATAAATTCTTCGTTTATCTGGATTAGAAAGCACCTCATATGCTTGGGAAATTTGTTTAAATCTTTCTCCTTCATTGGGATTTTTGTCAGGGTGATATTTGAGAGCCAATTTCCGATACGCCTTCTTCAGCTCGTCTGTTGTACAGCTGGGCTTCACACCCAGAATATCATAATATGTTGTTTCTTTGACCATTTTTACCTGTAGGTATACCAATAACGGATCAATGTAAATGTGATTACGCATAGTAAGTACTACATTTTCCACTCATCGTATGCACATATCGATTTATTTTTTGTTGAAATCTGGTTGGAAATAAAATAATAGTGAAAGAAAACATAGTAATGAAAGTCTAGACATCAAAGAAAATTCCAGTCTAAAACGATTTGCGTAGAAGCTATTAAATATAGACATAGACATCAAAAATAAAAATTGAAATTGATCGAGTCATTTTATTTCTTACCTGTTAGTTTTTATTGTGCTCAAATAATGTGATGAACACTAAAAACTTGTAAACTTCCAGAAGCACCGATTTTGTTGAACAATGAACACTTCAACTGATCACAAAAGTGAACACGCGACACTGATTCAATATTTCAAATATAAATGACGTTTTCTCGTGAAACCAGACAAAATGAGACTTCGTAATTCACTCGTACATTCGATGGTGAAAATGTGCTTTTTCGAGAAATTTCTATCCTACGCTCCGTTAAACGCAAATGATATTTGAATCGATTCTTAATATTTATATTGCAATCGCTCTATATAATGTAGTAGTGGACCAATCATAAAATGAAAAAAAAAATTCGCAACTTAATTTTTAACCTCAGATATGCTGAATACCTCCGAATCTATATAAATTTGATATTTGTATTAATTATGATAGAAATAAAAATAAAGTTCAACTCCGTTAAACGGAGCGCTTTAACCTTTTTCTATTTTTTTTAAGTCAATTGTTGTTTTTTAATTTTATCCCAGTCGGGGAAAGGCAAAGGATCTGTATCCATACAGCCACGTCTTCCGTATTAATAAATATTTTTCTTGTTAAATATTTTCAATTTATGTCTTCCGTATTAATTATTTATTTCAGTAATTAGTCACTATTTACACAGTCTTGTCTGGTTCTTGAGTAAAGCGGTGGTTTCGTTACACAAGCTCGTTTATGAGATTTGGCGGCAGCGAGGAAATTCACGATACACTAATTTCTTCATGATTATGTCAATAGTGCACTTTCACTGAACAAAATCAAACTAATTCCCACCTAAATTAACCAATTTTACTCATATTTTACACTAAATTCAATAATTGTGAAAAAATTACGACCATCTTCATTCACGATGGCGCCAAAACTCCTTTTTTAAGTTAATTTGCCCCTTTCTGGGGCCGGCTAAGACCTTTAGGCCATGCTGCCACGTCTTCCATAATAATAAATTCTTTTTCATATTAAAATTTTAAATTCATTTCTTCAGTTTCTTAACATATTGTCTTCCCCTTTTTAAAAGTCATTTCCTTCACTAAGACGAAGCTTATTTGAGTCCTTCAATACGTCTTTAGTTTTAATTTCTTGAAGTTTACATATTATGTTTCTCCGTTAATTTGTTCTATAGTACGTCACATCCTTGAATTACGATTATTTTCACACAAATTATAAAACTAAAATTCTGAACACCAAAATCATCTTCTTTCATGTTGGCGCCAAAACTTCTACGACAGTGCAAAAAGTATTTACCTCTATATTTTATACTAGTCTTATATTATGTAATAAACCCATATCTTAATATTTCATGTCTTTTTCTAGTTTCGTCTTCAAATTTCTTTCTTGTTCAGGCCTCTGCCTCTTCTGTCGTGATAAAACTCTACAATAGTCTTTCACTAGTATAGTTTATTTACTAAATCACATTTACAACTAAGTAATATTTACACTTTAATTAATTTACAAATTATACATTTTTACATTATATTACACATTTTTAGCTTAAAGATTGTAGGGAACCCTCGAAAAGCGCGCCTTCCCCCTCCGACCGTTCCCGCCAACCTCCTAATTATTTTTTTTAAGTTAATTTGCCCCTTTCTGGGGTCGGCTAAGACCTTTAGGCCATGCTGCGACGTCTTTCGTGTTAATTATTTCTTATTTAGTCATTAGTCACATGTCTTCCGTACTAATTATTGGGGCGTATTACATTGTCAATATTATCATCATCCTAGTATCGCGATATCGCAAGTATTGAAATGGGCTATTACATTTGTCAATAATATCATCATCACTATACAGTCGAATGTACTAGAGTGAAGTTGTGTTTCACATTCGATTAAAATTAAGTTAATCCGAATTCTACATGGATAACAGTAGAAAAGCAGCTATAGCAATAAAACTCGTATTAACGTTGAAATCTAAAGAGAAGAGAAATTGCCGGACTCCTTTGCAGAATAGCCTTTCGGCCAGTCAGCCCGTAAAAGGCGAGCATAGGATTACCATCACTAGCACCGTGACATCGCCATGACGTCAATACTTGCCGTTGACGTGTTCCGGTTCGGAGGTTAAGGTAGTTGGTAAACTTACTTTGGGTCGAGGCTTAACATCCCGGCCTCAGGTTAGCAAAATACCACTACCGACTTTAGTGTTTCTAGACGGCATGCATTTCTTACCATCAGGAAATCTGTCTGCTAGTTTGCCTTCCATTAAAATATAAAAAAGTGTGTGTGTACTTATGTACACGCGTTAGAAGTTATACTTCTTCAGCGTAGTAAGATAAAAATCTTTTTAAAAACTAAAATGTTATATATAGCTAACCTTATACTAACTTCATCGTGTCGGTTTTTCGTGACAGTGTGCGCGCGCATCGTAAAAATTTACCCTCATCATATTTTCCTAACGCGCCAAAAGAAGTATAACTTCAACACACCTAAATATCACACAAGAAATGATCATGGGCCGCGATGTGGATGATTTCGGCAATTATTTTAAAATATTTATGTTTAGGGTTCCACAGAGCTGGACACGTTTCATATAAGATAATAAATTCCTTTAAGTCATTATTTCCTTCGTTAACATTACTGTCAACGACACAGTGTATGCGTATTTTGTCACACATCGTCACTACTCACACGTTTTCCGTCATGGTTGCAAGCGAATACTAACATAAAATAACTGGATGCGCTTTCATTTCAATATTATTGAAACCACGCCCCCTGAATATCGTGGTTTTCAAGATTTCCAGAAATCTTGTGATATTATCATGATACCGCGATACAGCATATTACACAATCAATATTATCATGGTATCATGATATTATTGATAATGTAATACTACTCATTCTTATACAGTCATTAGTCACTATTTACAGTCACGTTGGGGTCTTGAGTAAAGCGGTGGTCACTTTACACAAGGTCACTTTGGGAGATTTGGCGGCAGCGAGGACATTCACGATACACTAATTTCGTCATGATTATTTCATTTGTGCACTTTCATTGAACAAAATTAAACTAATCCCCACCTAAATTAACTAATTTTACTCATAATTTACACTAAATTCAATAATTAGGAAAAAATTATGACCAGCTTCATTCACGATGGCGCCAAAACTCTAAAGAGTATATTAATACTACGTAATAAGAAGCGGGACTTCCATAGATACATAGCAAACCCGAGTTTGTAAAGTTTGCTTGAAAAGGTATAACCCGTATAATTTGAAAGTAAGTCTAAAGGCATTCAGATATAAGGCAACTAGTGTTATATGATTTGGGCGAATAAAAAACATAGCAAACTTATTTTTTTTATTTTTTGATATCAAAGTTGCATCAAACTGCCAAAACTCCCCTCACTATTTTAAGTTAATTTATTTCATTCTGGGATCGGCTAAGACCTTTGGGCCATGCTGCCATATCTTCCGTAATCTTTTTCTTGTTATTTATTTCCCAATTCATTTCTCAAATTTCTTTATTATATTCGTTATAGAATGTCATATCAGAGTCCTGCGTGCTGATTATGTATCTCAGTTGCCAACTCAAAATGGAAAAGTGTACATCAATTGACGTCATTTGTGTTTGCTATCTCTATTATATTTCTGTTGGTCACTGAAGATAACAAATATAAAACACGTCATTTGACAGCTATTTGATGTACACTTTTCCATTTTAGCTTGCAACTGAGATACATAACTAGCCCCTTGAGTAAAGCAGTTGCCTCCTTAATAAAGCTCATATTGTGAGATTTGGCAGCAACGAGTAAATACACGATACCTACACTAATTTCTTCATAAATAGTTTACTTGTGCACTTTGCTGAATAAAAACTAAACTAATTGCCACCTAACGAAACTCATTTTACTCCTAATTTATAGGTACGCAGTTAAACAATTACGAAAAACCTGTGACCATATTCTTTCTTTCTTTATTTAGGTTTTGGCATTCATTTTAGTATTTTGCCATTAATCAAGTAGAAATGTTCATCAATTTGTATAAAAATTACCAAAATCGGGATTAAATTATAATTAGTCATAAGTCGTCAATAAGTCATGTCAGGGTCATGGGTAAAGCGTTGGCCTCATTACTCAGGCTCACTGAGTGAGATTTGCTGGCAACGAGGAAATACACGATACGCTAATTTCTTCATGATTATTTCATTTGTGTACTTTCACTGTACAAAATTGTAAAAAAATGCCACCAAAATTGACAAATTTCACTCAATATAAACACGAAATTCAATAATTATTAAAAAACTTCGACCATCTTTTCTCTCGATGGTGCCCAAAGAGTATAATAATATACCTATACAGGACGGAGCCATAACTTCCTGCAGTTTGGCGCAACATTTATATAAAAAAATAAGTCAGAGTCTTGGGTAAAGCGGTGGCCTCTTTACTCAAGCTCACGTAGTGAGATTTGCTGGCAACGAGGAAATACACGATACACTAATTTCTGTATGATTATTTCATTTGTGTACTTTCACTGTGCAAAATTTACGACGTAAGTGATAGATTTTTTTCAGTTATAAACATGTCGATGTCGAGTCATTTTTCCAAATTTTCAATTTCAACGTCAGGAACTGAACCAAGTCCATCCATATATAATTCTTAATAACACGATTGTTTTTACAAAATGATAAGCAATCATTAGATTTATGATGATACAATAATTCATTTTCACTTTTTAGTAGTTATATTTTTGCCGTTGGGAGACAGAGAACGTAGACAACAGTTGCTCTTTATTTTTATTAACTTTTCTTTAATTTATAGCCAATTATTTTTATTTATTGTCTCATGTTTATATATACAACATTTTTTTTTTGTTACGACTCATTAAAATATTGGTGTTTATTAAATTTATTCGGGTAAGCTATCTATTTAAGTATTTCTATGTATTCAAATCGTTGACCAACCACCCATAACCGTCATTTATCATGTCTCGAAAACGTTCCAGATAGCTTGAATTGTAACGGTGTTATGTGAACAAGATTCAATTGCACACTAAAAGAAAATGGTTTAACTGAAATAAGTAGTCCACTAAAAGTATCTTCTAACCACCATAACCGTCATTTATCATGTCTCGAAAACGTTCCAGATAGCTTGGATTGTTTTTGTAACGGTGTTATGTGAACAAGATTCAATTGCACACTAAATGAAAATGGTTCAGCTGGAATAAGTAGTCCACTAAGCAGTGAAATATAAAATATGATCACGTACTAAAAGTTTCAGAGTGGTTTTAATATTACAGTGTATTTTTAAGCTATTGCATAGCTTCTGTCGTGGGCCTTGAGCGTGGAGACCCAATCCAGAAATTCCGTAATGAAAATAACACCCCCACTCCAACCAGCACAGCGGTGATATTTTTAGTTTTGCCATCTATCGATGCATAGCAGAACTTTTAATTACTTTTTGATCACGCTGTCTTTTTAGTTCAGCAACTCACCTCTAGGTGGCATTGGTTATATCGGCGTTACTGCGCATGCGTAATGAATTGTAATTTATTATTTCATAAATAGTCTACTGCAACAAAAGAAAAAATAATCCACTGCTATTATTAAATTATTAAATGGAACTCAACACATTCCCCCTGTTGAATATTTTCTAGTATTTTAATATAATCTAATAAGTAATGTCATTTTTGCTATAAATTCAATTAATGATGATTCAGTCGTAAGACTATTATTGTTTTATTGACTGCTTACTGCTTATTTTATGTTGACATACCCTTTACTCTTTATTTTAATATATTTTCATGTTGTGTAATTTTTCTTATATAATATAATCTAATTTTAATGTAATAATTTAGCTTTCAATAATTAATTATACAAATAGGTACTTATTTTTTTATTGTGACATTTATATTTATCGCTATTTTAATTTTGACATGGACTTTGGTCATTTATTATTTTTTCTTTTAATTTACTGACTCTAACATAAATAATCAAGTTTTATATAAGTATAAAACAGCAAATTTAATTAAGTAATTAATTAATGAAGTGGAAGTAATTGACATATTATTTATTATTTTCTCAAATGGTACTATTTTCCCAATTCAGTGGATAAAGAATCAATAGCTAGCAACTTCATTGTATAACGTATTAAGTTTTATGAATGTACCTATTATAAAATGAAGTTATGTTTATAAATCAAAAGTGTTGTTTAGTACTTTAAGTTTTAGCCCTGAGAAATGCTGTCATAAGCGAAACCAGTCGCCTATTTAAAAAATAATAAATTATTAGTGATACGTAAAATAGTACAAGTGTTTCTTCATTTAAAAATATAAATATTTGGAAGTTTTACCAAGCGCCGACGATGGAAAATATCAAATCCATTAAATTATATTGATAGAGTTTTTTGTAATTCTTTATGGAATTCTAGTGACATATTTTAATTAAAACCTTAAAGTAAATGGGAAGTTTGGGACCAAATCTGGTGAATATTGACTTTGGCACGGTGGCATCACTGCTTCGTCATTTGTCAGTTGTCAGTTGTCACTTGTCAATTGTCATTTGTCTCCCTTGTTATTTAAATTTTAATGCTTATTCAATTTTGTAATTTGCGAAATGCCAAGGTTGTGCAGCAGATAAGAATTAATTTTTGAGAATTTAGTGTGTTACGTTGTCGGTGACTACCGTTTACAGCAACGTTAGCCGCTAAACGCCCAGCTCAATGCCGATAATATACAATCTAAAGATAAAATAACTTCAGCCAACCACCTTGTCAATTGTCATCCATTGTCATTCACAATTTTACGTTCACATAATTCGCATTGCTGCAGTGCGACAGTGCTCGGTGTTTATTATTTTGAAAAATAAATTTTAAGGTTTAGGTGGTATCACTGTGTGCTTAACTAAATATATATTAAAGATTGTGTTGGATTATTTGCTAAGCTTGTGAGTTCAAACTTCCAGCAATGGCAGACAAACAAATAAAACATCGCGTTTGCATTGTTGGCTCTGGAAATTGGTAAAGATCTAATTATTTATTACCATTGATAAACATCAAAAAGTGTTAAAAGATAATTAATATTCATTCGTTGAGAGTTAATTTTTTCTGTTATTTTTTGAGAGTTATTCATTATCTATTCTATAGATTATGATAAATAATGAACTTTTAATTTTAATAGGGGTTCTGCTATAGCCAAGATTGTAGGAAAAAATGCAGCTCGTTTACCAAATTTTGAAGACAGAGTTACTATGTGGGTATTTGAAGAGATGATTGAAGGCAAAAAATTAACTGAAATCATAAATGAGACTCACGAAAATGTAAAATATTTGCCAGGACACAAATTGCCTCCTAATGTTGTAAGTTTCATTTTATTTTCATAAATATACAGTGCAATACATGAGCATAATTAATAAGGACTAATGACATTTTTTCACTTTATTGTATGAAATTTGCTTATTTTTGTATATTCTCGATGGATAAACTGATGCAGGATTTAGGTGAAACTCTTGATATTAAATAGGAATTCTAAACACTTGCAAAATCCTCCAGATTAATTTATATCTCTTGACAAACACATTGATATTATAAACATTTTTCTTTTCTATATTCTAGCACAAGATTTATAAATATTACAATAATTTTATATATAACATGGCTTACCTACTGATCCTACTAATATTATAAATAAAATGCTTGTGAGTATGTATGTGTGGATGTTTGTTACTCTTTCACACTTGAATATCTGGATGGATTTGTCTGAAATTTGGAACACAGATAGATTGTGACCTGAATTAACATTTAGGCTACTTTTAATCCCGATCACACAATGGATTCCTGTGAAAATATGGGCAAAGCATGGCAACAGCTAATGGAAAATGAGAGTTACTAATTCTATATATTTTTCAAACTAAGTTCTCAAATTTCTATTTTGTTGGTACTGATGTACTGCTCTCAGATTTACACAAATTTCCCTAATTTTTGTACTTTAACACTATTAAAAAAAATCACTATGCCCAATAAAAGCTCTGAGTATAGATAGATAGAGAGAAACTAGGAAGTGATTATTTTTAAAATTTTCATTATTTTATTTTAGTACAGTAGTCACTTATAAAATATAATTCTGAAAATACATAAGTTTGTCACATACCAATGAATTAATATGTGATTACATAGTTAAAAAATTAATATTTTTCCATAAACAGATTAATTTTAATGTAATTCATAATAAGTATTGTGATATAGTGGCTAGTTATTGATTTTAAATAGTCACAAATATACTAACAAATACTGAATTTAATAAATACTAAGACCAGTAACGACAGATATCTGTGTATCAGTTCTTGTATTAAATTTTATTTGCTTATAACAGGGTGGGCTAAGGTCTATAATTTTCAAACAAAATACATTTTTTTTATTTGTTGCATTGAATGTTATGTTTCTCAAAGTTTGTATTTTTGTATGTATAACATTTTTTTCTAAACAACATGTACTCATAATTCTATAAAAATAAATATATTTAAAAATTGAGATAAATAGATTTAAGGTGTATCTCAAATGAAATTAAGACCTTATATTGCATTTTATTTGTGTAACTTATTTTTTAGGTTGCTGTGCCAGAATTAGTAGATGCAGCAAATGATGCTGATTTATTAATATTTGTAGTCCCTCATCAATTTGTTAGAACTATTTGTTCAACACTTCTGGGTAAAATTAAACCAACAGCTGCTGCTCTATCACTGATAAAGGTACCTAGTCATTAATTACTTATTTTTGAATTTTTTTGTTGTTCTTCTATCTAAAAAGTAAAACTTTATTGTATTTACCCTGTCATTTGACTTGTTTATATGTGAAAAAGTCTAAGTGGCCTTTTTGTATTAGTTGCAATTAATTACAATTGTGTATGTTTGTATGTTTTTCTGTTAATTTAGAAATATTTTTTAATATTCATTTACTATCAGATACTGAATTGTGAGCTTTATGAGTCACATACAAATATAATGGTAAAAAAAACAATAATTAATATAATTAAAGTCACTAAATATTCCAATTTATTTCAAACTATCATACTGATTTATTTATGTAAAAATCATTTGGCTAGTTCAATGCATCAATAATTAATTTTTATTGCCTCAAAAAAAAGGATGTGGTTCTTAATTTGACTATGTTTTTTTTTATTTTTGGTATGTGATTACTCTGCCCATAGCCAACCGATTTTAATGGATGTTTTTAGAAAGATAGTTCATAGTTCCCAGATGGTACTATATTAATTATATCGTGATCAGACTAGGTCCTCAAGATAGGTGAAACATTTTTGCATTATTAAATGTAAGTCAAAAACTACTAGTAGGAAGTTGATAAAATTTATGACGGCAATTTCGGAACCTTTGGCTACCTTTCGAAAAAAGGATTATCAAATTGCGTCGTGGCACCCAATAAAATAGTTGGAGTCAGCTGTTGCAGCTTTCTCTCAATTTGAATATATTTTTTTAATGTGTGCCACCTTACACCTTTTTTGTTTAAAAGCAGGTGCTTTACGGTTGCTCCCTTTTAAATGCAATAACCAAGGAGTATTTTGTCTCTGTGGTCTACTGGTCCGGCATTGGACCCTGGTTGGCTTCTTGAGGTCCCAGGTTCGATCCCCAGGTTGAGCAACAAAAAGAAATTAGAAAATGTATATTTTCAATTTTCTTATAAAAAATAACGTCTGCGATTAGAAAAGTTCCCGGTTGGCTATAGGCTTGCCACCTATCACATTGTATACTATGTCCCGTATCTGGCTAGTTGTGGGTGCCCTGGTTGTGCCTCAGTCTACCTACCCCTTCGGGGATGTGGGTGTGAAGATGCTATATAACCAAGCAGTAGGTTTTAAATTGTACCTAATACTTTTTTAGACATTATTATAACAAAATTTAAGCCAGCTTTTTGTACTTTTACTGCTTGTTTATTGCTAAGTATAACAAGGATGGCACTAATTCACTTATTACATTGTACCATTTTTCTAGTATTGTGGCTATACCCGTAATGTTATAGTTCGAATACAAGTGTCATTAATGTTGGCAGGGTTTCGACATAGCGGAAGGTGGTGGCATTGACCTAATTTCACACATTATCACAAGGCATCTGAAAATTCCCTGTGCTGTCCTAATGGGTGCCAATATTGCATCTGAGGTAATAATGATAATTTATTTTAAGAATTATACTTGTAATATGGTTTAGTTAACAAAGATAATCTGTATCACTACATATTATAAAATAAAGTCACTTTCCTTTGTCTGTCCCTATGTATGCTTATAATTTTAAAACTACAAAATGGATTATGATGTGGATGTATATGTATACTAATACATAATTTTGTTCACCCAAGAGAACCTGGAACGATTGACGAAATATATGTACGCGTATAACTTCCGAACGACGGGACCGATTTTGCTAATTTTGGCGTTGAATTATTTGTGAAAGTTCAGGGAAGGCTTAAAAGACTAGAGAATTAGAAAAACTGCGAGGACACTAGGAAAAACAACGTTTTGTTTTCCCCATACAAATGAAAGGATAGAGCGCAGCAGTACGAGCAGAACAGCTCGTATTAAATATAATTAAAAATGTATAATGAGATATATAACATACCTATTGAATGTTAGGTGGCTGAGGAGAAATTCTGTGAAACTACAATTGGGTGCCGCGACGTATTGTTAGCGCCGATGATGCGGGACATTATTCAGACTGAATACTTTCGGGTTGTGGTTGTGGATGATGAAGACGCTGTTGAAATCTGTGGTGCTTTGAAGGTATGAATTTATTAGTTATCTAGATAACATTTAAAGGACGTCCAAAAGTAAGATATATATTTGTGTCAATGGATGGTACTAGGAATGCCGAAGACCATGTAAAGTTGAGAATCGTAGAGGCTATGCCTACTCGCGTCAGCAATTGTAACAATATATTTGTTGTGAGATTGTAGGACATAAATATTTTACGTTTTAGTTCAGAGCTACTTTAACACTGAGCAATCTCGCAATAACGCACCTTATAATAATTTATATTTCCTACCTTCTAACGTAGTGCTTGCCACTGTTATTTTTAATCTTTAGATTTCTATAGTTTTACTAGCTGACCCGGCAGAAGTTGCTTTGCTTTTATTTTTTAAATGTAATTTTAGTTAAAAAATTTGAGTTAGTAGCCCTTATCACTTAGGGGTATGAAAAATAGATAGTAACCGATTCTTAGACCTACTGAATATGCATATAAAACTTGTTGAAAATCGGTAAAGTCGTTTCGGAGGAGTACGATTACTTACACTGTGATAAGAGTTTTTTCTATATAAGATTAACCCTTTAAACTTGTTTGCTAAACAACGCTAGCACAGGCAACCGCTAGTTCGTTAATATTTTTCTGCTATGGGGTATCTATTCTTGAATTGTCACTGAGTAATCGAAATTATTGCTTTTCTTTATTTTCATAGTACCTATCCCCAATAAAAATCATAATATCATTTCGAGTACTCATCGCAGTTCGCAGTATCAAAGCAATTTTGATTGTGTTTGGTTTAGAATATTTATCAAGAATACCACCCCTGTACCAATGAAAAATCAGTTACCTAAAATCGTCTCTGTGGTCTAGCGGTCCGGCATCGGACTTGACTTCTTGAGGTTCGATCTCCGGGTCGGGCAACAAAAAGAAATTAGAAAATGTATATATTTCAATTTTCTAATAATGGATTTTATTAAAAAATAATTGGATATGTGCCCGACTGGCGATAGGCTTGCCACCTATCACATTGTAGGACTTAGCGTCTTCGGCTAGTCGTGGTTGTTCCTCTGCCTAGCACTTGCGTGAAGATACTATAGATAAATATACATAATGTATCAGCTAACTGATAGTTATTAAATCAAATGTAGCCTGTATTTATTTTACTTTAAATTTTAATCACTGGGATAAAATAAATCATTTGTCTGTGGTTAATACGATTACAGTAAAAGCTAGCTGTTAGCTCGATACTTGGCCCATTTGGCAAAGAACTAAGTGTGAAGATATGCTTGTGTCTGTCTGGCTATTGTCCCCGGTTTCGCTCGATCGTTTTTCATTCGATCAAGTACATTTTCCGTCTTTGTCCATTTTTGACGAAATATGTCTTGGTTTTAAATAGACTTCTAGGTAAAAATCACAAAGATATTATGACATTGTTAATAAATTGAGATCAAATAATAAAGAAAAAATACAAAAACAGTAATGTGTTGTTTCTTTATACTTTAAATAAATTAAAATTTGTCGAACAGTTTTCTCGTGTTGCAATAACGAACAAACAAGAATCCACTAAAGTGTAACAAATTAGATTCGGAATTGATTATTCCTACTAACAGCCTCAAAAGTAAAGATTTTTAAAATATGATATATTGTTATAAAAATTTGAATAGACGTTTGACGTAATCATCTGAAATCGTCGTGGACCAAACTTTATTACCTTTGCCTTTGAATGAATAGTGGGAATTAACCAGAACAGTAGGGTTACTCTTAAATTTCGATATATTGGCAATTGGAATCGTGTGTCCCATTTTTGTGCTCTTGAAAAAAGTACTGACGGATTATTGACATTTAGTTCCAAAAAAACCAACGAATCCGATAAAATAATTTACTGTTTATTATTAACTACTTGTCAATAATTCGCTAGTAGGTACTGTGTTCAAGAGTAACTAAAATGACATATCTGATTTCAATTTCCAATTTACAGGAAATCGAGATTCAAAAGTAACCATTCAGTTTGAATCAGGCCACGGTGACCGTTCCTGAGACTAACTGGAAAGGATATGGTATCGCTAATGCGAAAAATAAAACCTGACTTCAGAATTTTTAAGCTACAGTATTATATGATATACATTATTGCATTTGTTACGTTTACTCAAAACAGTTATCGCTATCTAAAGCCGAGTATTGTGATGATAAAAATAAAATGATTTTCCTTGTAACATTATGTAGAGATTTCGAAAACATATTTAATAAATTTAAATTGAAGCTGACGATTATCTCGCCATATATTATACACACATTCATGTAAGTTCAATTATAGTTCTAGAATTAAGTACATGGAGTTCAACCAAACGTTAATAGAAGAAAAGTAAGTATCTTCACGCCCATATCCCCGAAGAAATAGGTAGAGGCACAGCTAAGGCACTCACGACTAGCCGAAGACACGTCCCGCAATGTCCCGCAACTTGCCACCAATCACATATCCAATCCCGAGCAACAGTGTTTTATTAGAAAATTGGAAAAGCCCGACCCTGGAATCAAACCCGAGACCTCATGAAGTCAAGTCCAACACCTGGACCGCTAGACCGCAAAGGCGATTAGAGGCGTAAATATAAATATTTATTATTTCATTGATTGGATTATGAATGATAATTAAAGATGCTTACTGAATTAGAATTATAATCGACAAAATTAAAGAACTGGATTATAAAGTGATTAACGAGTGATCAATAAATCAAGATACCTAATCTGTAGCATATGTATGAATCACAATTTCGAGTGGTCCTTACATAATGCCTGACCGGATGGACCTATTGTGCTTCCTTTTTTTCACATTTATTATAATCATAGGAGGTTCTTATAAAAAAAAGCGAGAAAATTGCAGGGGAAATGAAAAACAAACACAATGTAGAGTTTATCACGTCATAACAAATATGCCCCTTTTAAATTACGGGTTTAACTCTGTCATCCTAACTAGGTATAACAGGAACTGCCAGTTTTATTAAACAATAATAAATTTTAGCATATTTGGAATCAGTGTAACAAGTTCTGTAAATATATCTTGGATGAAGATTGAGAATTATACAGAAATAAATAAGATCAAAGTGAAATAAATATATATTCTTTTCTATTCTATAAGTCCCAGAAAACCAGAAATGCCTATTTTCACTGTAGATATGAAATTGTATATTTGATTTGGCACTGTATAAATAATTACTGTACACACATTATCGTAAGATTTTGATTATTAAAACAAATCCAAATCAATCTTACAGATAAGGATTGTAAAACACAATAATGTAGTAATGCTTATTTTAAATGTTTTATTCCTACGCATCAATAGAATAAATTTGTCTTTATTTATACTTAGTAGGTATATAAGGTTGTTTCGTTATTAGGATTTCAAGTTATAAACATTTTTTGCTTTGTTTTGAAATATATACAAATAAATAATATTGTAGTGTCTGTTTGAAATATTAAATTAACCAATTTTTACTACATGCATGTGGAATAGGTTAGATTGGTATATACAGTACATATACCAAACTAACATTTTTTACGATTTTTGTCTGTCTATCCGTCGTCTGTGTGTCTGGTTATTCAGACTAATCTCTGAACGGTTTGACCGATGTTATCGGGACTTTCACTGGCAGGTAGCTTATGTCATAAGAAGTATTTTAGGTTGCTTTTATAATAAAAAAATTGTACATATAATAACATTTTATTGAATTTTACGTCAAATAAGTTGCTGACACAGCTAGTAGGTACATAATAATTGTAAATTAAAATATTTTATAGTAATCTAAATTTTACTACTATTATAGTTAAAACAAAACGTAACTATTACAAAAATTATACAAAAAAAAAACAAAAAAATAGTGCGTTTTTTCTCGAAAGGCCCCAAATATTGCTAGTTGCAATATGTAAACTGTCATGGTAAGGACGGCAGCGCTGCCGGCACGGTAGGGTGGTCGATAAATTTACTTCGTGAGAAGTTAAGATTCGATTCTTAGGTACCCAATCATGCACTACTAACCTTTTTGGTGTGTATACTCGATGTTTCATCATCAGGAAATTCGTCCTCTTGTTTGCATTCGTATATAATAAAAACACAAAATCTCGGTCAATGACATTGTACTAACTGCTTTCTTGTTTAATATGAAATAAACTGCAAGGTTATAACTTATAAATAAATAAAGCATGCTATACAAAGCGGGTAAGGTTAATTATAAATGAAACCATTCAAAGTATTCAGTTAGAAAATCTTGCGCAAGGTTAATTATGACTTTATCTCGGCGTGAGCTGACTTTTCCTGCTACTTCCTTATGCATGGAATTTTTTGACATGATGATCCAGGTATTGTCCGTTGCTCTGACAGTGTTTTTTAAAAATATACCTATTACAAGAACTTGAAAACGTGTGAATAGTCCAAGTTCAAATGTGTGTTAAAATTTTATGTAATTCCGTACATATTTATTAATTTTCCATATAGATATTAATCCAATTATGTATTTGATATAATGTGCATTTTAAATAAGTACCTTCAATCAAGCCCGTATGGTTGCAGAGGTACAACAAAGGCACCCAAGATTAGCCGTAGGTCCTATTTACCTAATCACACAAAATGATAGGTGGGAAACTTTTCGCCAAGCTGGTAGTTACCGTATCCCTAGCAACGTTGTTTTTATTAGGAATTTGAAAAAAAAAAAAGTTTACAAGTTGCCCGTCCCTGGAATCGAACTCCAGGCCTCATGTTATCTACGCCAAAATAGGACCACAAAACCACAGAGGCGAAACAATTATTTTAATCTATAATACGCATGAAGTATCACGTTTATTTTATTAGAAGGAGAATATTGTTAAAGACTTAAAAAATGAAACATATTTATGATCAAAAACATATATTTAACTCACATTATCACAACTCAACATTTTAGGCTTACCTTAGCACACTTAATTTCTAACTGGCTTACACATTACACAAATATTATGCCCTTAGTCCTATATAGTATTTGATCTGTAAGGCCCTTCCTGCTCCACGATCCGACACGTAATGGCCGCCTCGCCCGCCTTCGATATGGACCACTTATATTTATAGGTATCATCTCGGAGCTATAGCTGTGTTGCCATATCATGCCATATTTACGCAGCCATAGATAATGTTTCTAACAGTCGGCCTTTCCTGATATATTTCCTGTCTCAGGAAAATTATTTAATATTAATAGCATTTAATATTAATAGCAACAATTTCGACTAATTTAATTGATATTTATTACAACCATTACATGAACTAATATTTTCCACTGCACCGAGAACTACTACAACTATTTTTTTGAAAATTCAGATTTTCATTACTGGACATTATATTTAAAGGATGACTCAAGATTTAAACAGTTCCAACAAAATCATTTGTAAAAAGTCACATCTTGCATTGTTTGGCTTTTCAGTACATAACAAGATTTATTAATCTAAATTCTAACTTTATCCAAGATTTGACAAAAACAAAATAACATTACTAACTGCAGCGTCAAAGTAGAAAAAAAAGCACTTCTAAATAGTATGTACAATAGATATTTCTGAAAGCAGAACAGTTTCAGATAATATATCTACTTACTAATTACATTTTTGCATCATAATCGTAATGCTGTTCACAATACAATATAAAATAACCAATAAAAGTAGTACATTTTAAGGATTTTTTTATGTATTTAACAGATCGAGTTATTGGTTTTACATATTATATATACGACTACACCACTTTCAGTTTTACTGGGTACTTATAAGGTAAGATTTAATTAAACAACTGAAGTTAAAAGTACTTTAAAAGTTAACTTTATGCTTGAGCTCATCAATTTTGAATTTAGTATAGACATAAATTAAACTACTAGTGTAACGCAGTTTCTTAATATATACCTACCACCTTGACAAAAGACATTACAATGTGCGTTTGCACATAGCGAGGAATTTCTTTATGCACTCTAATAAAGCATCTTTACTAAGGAGTTAATTTTTACAGTCTATAAATATTACATTTTAATATAAATGAAACTATGCAATGTAAGAACCCCTCGCATTGTTTATGTATGTAAATCGTTATTCGATACCTTATTTTTAGATTTATAGTAGATGTTAATTAACGTTGTAATAATGTTTTACATTTACAATGAATATTTCTTGATATCATCCCATACTAAATGAACATCAGTCATCTCATTTTCTTTTAAGTTTGAACACTCGTGACTGTAGTTTATCAAACAAATATTTATTTAATTATAATGTAATCCAAGAAAATTAAATTGAGGTTCGATATAAAAAAGTATACATGAGGTTTTAACTACTGAAAACAAAACAAAATTTCAATAGTATCTTAGCGATTTCCAAATAATTATACATTTTGCATACAAACATTATGTTACATCTACAATGATCCTTCAAGAGAACGTAAAATAGATAAAGCATGTTAACCAAACATGAAAATATTCTAACAATTTTTCGTTCTTTACTTTGTACATACTGCATACATAAGATGTGCAAAATTACCGATACAATTTTACAGAGTCAATAAAAGTTTTCTATTTCAGGAACTTACATACTATATTGCATTTAACAATATTTCAGCACACAACTATCTATGTAAGAATAGTAAAATAAACTGAAACACACTTTTTCGAAAACCTAATCATCAGATTTTTAATAGCAACTTACAACCAATCATAACGTAAAATGCATGGCCAGTATTGGAAAAATATAGACATCGCCTTCTGATTTCACAACAACTACCAGGATGGCAAATTTATAAATTTCAGTTATCACAACAGTTGTCAAAACTAATATTATAAGTTTATCAACATATTTGGTTACTGTTATAACATAATGAGAAACAGTCAGTGGTACCTGCTGGAAGGTATGTGAAATATACTTAGCAAATGTATGGTTGGTGTAGTTCAAACCCTTTGTTTCATTTGCCTTTATTTGCCGTTATACCTGCACTTTGCGATATTTGGCGAATTAAGGCTGCCACGTATATGAACTTTATCTATCTAAACTGGAATACTATAATAACAACCGTGGATGTTATGATTGTGGGATAACAATATAAAACTGTATTTCCTTCAAACATTATTATCATCATCATCATCATCAGCCGGAAGACGTCCACTGGGAACAACCACTACTATGCCATATTTACATAGCCATAGACAATTAATGTTTCTAACAATATATTGTACATTTTCTAACAATAAACTGTTAATAATAATCTTACAACAAGACTAAAGACAAGGCGCCTATAATTTCTTTCGAATTTCATCAACTGCCAGTGATTATCTTTTACCACCAATGAAATTTCTGCTTGTTTATTTTTCTTTAAATGTAAGTAGGAAATGGTACTCATCGCTTTACATATTTCTCTCGTTCTTGCCATTATTGTAATCCAATTTCGCCAAATTGAACTACCATATTGACGAATGGCGGGGGGTGGCAAATAAAGTGTATTGTGGAAAAGTACGAGAGATATTAAGACAAAGTAGTGTCTGCTTGTTTGCAATCCAATTTCGCAATAATTAAGCCCAGTAAAATTGTAATCACTGATTCCAATGTTTTCATTGGGTGCCACATCTCGATTTGATAATTAGTTTTTCGAAAGATAGCAAATGGTTCCGATATGGGACACATCAATTTTATCAACAATTAATTAACTTAATAATTCATTAATTGTTTACTAATCTTGACGACCTCAATATAAGTGCATTTATGCATATTTAAGTATAACACAAAAATCACTTGTCGGATCATAATAAAACTAATATGGGACCTCTTGGGAATCATGACCAATATTTCTAAAAAAAAACACATATACCCATAGTGATAATAAAATCACAGTCGAATTGAGAATCCTTCTTTCTTTGGAGTGGGTTAAAAAAAGAATAAAAATGACTAACATTTGGTGTTCCAAAGCCTGCGTGCATATGTGAACGTTACCTTGTCTATTTGTTTGCACATCAATACGATATAAATTTCTTATTATTTTGTCCAGAACATAGTGGCTGTTGGTGCTGGTTTCGTTGACGGCCTCGGCTTCGGCGACAACACTAAAGCAGCAGTAATCCGACTCGGCCTTATGGAGATGATCAAGTTCGTAGACGTGTTCTACCCAGGCAGTAAGCTGAGCACATTCTTCGAGTCCTGCGGGGTCGCCGACTTGATCACCACGTGTTACGGTGAGTGTTTTACGAATTTGTATTATTGACCACTAGCTGTTATCCGCGGCTTTGCTCGCGTAGCGGTTAGTATATTCACTGAACTGGAGTTGAATTAAACACTGTATGAATAATTTATTCCTTTTTAAACGTAGTTATTTTCTTTTAATCAACAGCCCATAAGGGCTTTCATACAAACGTTCGACCCCTATTACAAATACCCCTTATAAACGCTTAAATAAGTATCGAGTATTTTTGAATAAGGGCCATAACTCACCGAGACGCCATTACGAAGTGGCAAGCGACGTCGCCAACTAGTTCTTATTGAGATGTATGACGGCTAACGCACTTGGTGACCGAATGGCGACGCAAGAACGCTAGACCTAGCCATGACAATGTCACTGGCCACGTCGCAGTGGCATCTCGGTGAGTTATGGCTCTATGTAGCCCAAAAAAAAATTTTCATGTTCCTTATTACTTAAAAAATGACCCTGTTTCATATAAATTTTCAACCCCTATTTCACCCCTTTGGGGGTAGAATTTCCAGAAACGCTTTAAGCGTACGTATCTAGTCATTTTTAATTAGTAGCTCAAGAATAAAGGTTCATATTTCTAACTTAAAAAATTACTGCTTTCCATACAAACTTTTAACCCCTATTTCACCCTCTTAGGGTTAGAATTTTCAAATTTCTGGTCTTAGTGAGTGTCTACTCAATAAAACGACCCTAATCACCAAATTTCATGTCTGGAACTCTGACAGTTTCTTCTCAGCGACGATGAATCAGTCAGTTACTTTGTAACATGACATGTTTTTTTTTAAGTATAGATTGTTGCTGTTCGTGCTGGTATCGTTGATAGTTTAAGCTTTGGAGATATTATCAAGGCGATCGTTATAAAGATAGGTCCTATAGGATAGGAAATCATCAAAGCTGATGGATCTCTTGTTGGCAAGAAATATACAAAATATAAATGTGCGTTGTCAATCTAAAATTAAGATGTTAATCCTATTCCGTCTTATTAATAAACATGGACTAAGGTAGAAGTAAAATTAAGTTGATATTATAGTCTGTATTGCATTTTAATAAAGACTATAAGACGAGGTTTAACCTTGGCGTACTTTACTCCGTATTTATTAATAAGACACATTCTGTCTTATTAATAAACACGGCGTAAATTACGCTAAGGTTTAGCCTGGTATTATAGTCTTTATTACACTGTGATACAGACTATAATATCAACTTAATGTTACACCTACGTTAGTCCACGTTTAATAATAAGACGGTTGATGTTTAAAACCGCAATACAAAACCGAAACACATAGTGATGGTCAGCGTGTTCTTTATTTAGGTTTTGGCATTCGCGTTAATATTTTGCCATTAATCAAATAAGCATCAAATTTACCAAAATCGGGATTCAATTATAATAAGTCATAAGTCGTCAATAAGTCATGTTAGGGTCTTGGGTAAAGCGGTGGCTTCATTACTCAAGCTCATATAGTGAGATTTAGCTGCAACGAGGAAATACTCGATACGCTAATTTCTTCGTGATTATTTCATTTGTGCACTTTTATTGAACAAAATTGTACAAAATGCCACCAAAATTGACTAATCACTCAATAATAATGAAAAAACTTCGACTATCTCCTCTCTTGATGGCGCCAAAACCCCGGTCATCGTGTTTAAGCTCGACAGGAATTGTATTAAACTCGCCCCTTACACGGAAAGTAGTGGTCCGATGGAGGTCCTTAAATTTGTCGACATATTCTTCCCCGGCGTTAGGCTTAACAAATTGAGTGTGGCTCGGTCGCCGACCTCATCACCACGTGGTAAGGTCAGTGTTTTCCGCATTTGTAATCTTGGCAAGTGCACGAAAGCTCCAACAATGAGGTGTTACGTAAAATCGTGATTTGGGCGTGTTACACTCACGTGTTTTTTAATGTTGTAGGTTACGGGGTGTTTTTTTTTTTTGGAATGACTAATGTGTTGCCAGCCTCGCGGTTTTTACAACTTCACCGGGCTTTAAAAAAGGGGGGGTGCAAAATGTATCGTAATTTTCCGATGGCCTTGTGGTCTTATGCTAATTATAAATTGTATTAACTATAAATAGATTTCTAAATTAAATTAGAAGTCTAGATTGTAGGATATGAATACGCGCCTGATAGATAATTTAATCATTTTCTATACAGTATATTATATTACTAAGTCTTTATCATTATCCTATTTAGTCCGTTTGTTGTTTTGTACATCCAGAAACGGGATTATACGTCCGCTATAAGATTCGTATTAAATTTATAACTATATTTTTTTTTCATAACATAAAGCTTTACATAATATTATACTTATTGTTTTAAAACGAGAGATGAGAACATACATAAATCTAAATTACCATGATGTGGTATGGTACATATTATATACAGTACATTATATTATAGGTAGTATTGAAGCTTAGTTAACATTTATTGATTATAAATATTGAGTTGATTTTGAAATGGTCGCAATTTTAACCTATACTTACATCTTTTTCGCAAAAGCTTTGTAAAAAGATAATAAAAAATAACTACTTAGCTGGACAAAATTGTAAAAAAAAATAAAAAAAAATATTTTATGCCCATATCTCCGAAGAGGTAGTCATAGGCACCACCAGAGCACCTACGACTAGCTGAAGACAAGACACTCAGTCCCTTCAAACAAGCCTATTGCCAACCTGGCACATATCCAATTCTGAACAACATTTTTTTATTAGAAAATTGGAAAAACCACATTTTCCTTTTGTTGCCCGACGCGGGAATCGAACCCGGGACCTCATGAAGTCAAGTCCAACACCTGGACCGCTAGACCACATAGGCGATTGTGAAATCAAATGGCTCCTTATGCTGTAGCTATAACATCCGTCTATGACGACTAGCAGTATCATCGGTTAAACGAATAGGGAATTTTTTCTGTTTGCCTATTTAAAATCAAACTAAATATATGCCTAATGCATATAACCTAATGCATAAATACCTATTCTTATGGCAGGCGCTGCGATTATCGTTCAAGCACCCACACAAATGGCATCTGAAAAAAGATACTATCGGAAACACATATTAAAATATTCTTTTTGAAAAACCTTAGTTGGTCGAAAATATCAACAACTTCAAGTAAATTGAAAAACTCAGACATATAAATTGACACATAATCTTTTGTAATGTAAATGGTTGTACTTTGAACCAGTGCGAATTTATTTGTGTACCGCATGCAACGCAAATATATATGTTGCTTACTCTACATTAAAAGACAAGACATAAATATCGAATTTAATTATGATACGAATTGAAACGTAAGGAGTAGAAACAACAAATGACGACAATCTTTGTATACTTAATCACTGATACGGTTGATTCATACAGCAATTACGTAATCATGCATTAAACAATATAAACATACGATATAAATTCTAGCAAAAACTAAGACTGCATTAGTTAGAACAATGTTCCCACAACATCGCCAAAGAACTTTGATTGGCAATAAGCATAAACTTCAATAGAAATATGTTTTCAGAATTTTAACATAACGATTTAACTCACAATTAACAATTTTTTATATAAATTTTATACTATACGACCTCCGGGATAAAGGTTACTAATTGTAGCATCAGGGACCAAGTGTTTCTAGATAGAGATTAATATTTTATTTTATAATCTTTATACGGGGTTTCCCATTAATAGTGGATATTACTGCACGTGCGTGTGCGTGTGTGCGTGAGAAGTGCATAGGTATATAGTGCAGATTCAAACTCGCAAAAGTTTATTTGACATTGATTCCACAAGATGTTGTTTAAAACGAGTCTAAAACATAATAAAACTACTAAGGCGAATTCTGATTGCATAATATGTAATAATGGCGTGAAGATACTCGTATGTATGTAACATAATAATTGCTAGGCCGAGATCATAGAAGCATAATCACTTTAAAACCAATACATTCTCGATTTTGCTTCGCTAATCGCCAACCATGATGTAGTTAAGTGTGTGTGTATCTTCACGCCCATTTCCCCGAATACTTAGGCAGAGTCACAACCAAGGCACCCACGACTAACCGAAGACACTAATTCCCACAATGTGATAGGTGGCGGCAAACCTATCGCCCACCAGGCGCATATTCAATCCCAGGCAACGTTATTTTTTATGAGAAAATTGATAATATACATTATCTATTTTTGTTTTATTGCCTGACTCTTGGATCGAACCCGGGACGCATTAACCGTACCATACCCCAACCTATGCCGTTTTGTTAATAAACTGGGACTAAAGTAAGTGTCAAGTTGATATTATAGTCTATATCACATTGCAATAAAGGCTAGTAGTATCTTCATGCCCATATCCCCGAAGAGGCACAACCAGGGCACTCACGACTAGCCGAAGACACTAAGTCTCATAATGTGATAAGTGGCAACCCTATCCCTAAAATAAAGACTATAATACCAGGTTAAAACTTGGAGTATTTTACTCTTTACTCCGTGTTTATAAATAGGACGGATGACACATGTACATAGTATTATTTAACAAATTGGTAACGAAATCAGACATTCTGTGTGTCGTATTCGACTGTTCTATTTTCACTACAACCGTAGTTAAGCTTTGGCTATTTTCAAGGCTCTTGTCATAAATGTAAACAACGCGATAATGTGCTAACATTACAATAATGTGTTAAATAAATTGATTGTAATGAGAGCCTCTTATCGTGAAACATATGTTTATCACTATGGAAAAATGCTATGTTTATTATACAACGTATGTCGCTAAGAACAATTGGCAGTGTTCTCTACGAATTATTTAATTTTTATAATGCAACTGGCAGACTCGTCGAACCTCGTAACGCTTGACATTAACAGCTACAATATAATACAAAATATATGTATTTCCCGTCATAAATACAAATAATTAAAACGGTATTTTTGGAACGAAGTTCCTTACGGCAGGCTTGGAGGAGATAGGGATGTTGCTGCGCGACAGAACTGAAAAAAATGGGATACTAAAAACCGTAAGAAAAAACCGTGAAATTAAACCGTTAAATGAGACGTGCGCAGGCGCGACAATCGTATACATAAGCGAGTACTGTATTATACCTTCTTCTTTCTTCCTCACTCTACCCCTCCCACTTGGTGTCCTGGTGTCGCCTTCGTTCCTACCTGGTGTCCCACGACACCACATTTATATTCCTTACAATAAAAGAAAAAAAAACACCTAGTGACACCATTAGGTACACAGTAGTCCGCTTTATCTTGTTCCATACTCGAAGGTTGCCTGGAAGAGATCGCTGACTTGGCGATAAGGCCGCCTTTGTGTATTATTGTTTGTGTTTTATTTGATGTATTTGTAATTTCTCTGTTTTTGGTGCACAATAAAGAGTTATTGTATTGTACCTATACTTTAACATAAAATTTACTACAACTACTATAGCTACTAACAGTTTGTATGGATTAAAGAATAGTTTTTCCAATTTTTCCTGACATTTAGTTAGTTTTTCATTAGAAACTTTTAGTGACAATAACTAACTCAACAACAAAAAAAGAATCAGTAAAATTGGTCCACCCTTTCAGACGTGATGCGATGACCACGTGAAATGGAGATTCATTTATATATTTATAGACTAGACGATCCGGCGAACTTTGTATCGCTTGAGATTAACACCTACTTACAGTTTGGTCGGATTGAAGTATTGTTTTTTTTTCCATTTTTTGGCCATTTTCCCTGTTTTTCTTTTTATAAGAATTTTCTGACAATAACAAACAATAAAAAAGAATGAGAAAAATTGATCCGTTTAATTTTTATAATGCAGACAACTTAAGAATGATAATATATTAAGTTTATTTTTAAATAGTAACGTATACTGCAGTTAAGTCGCACAATTAAAGTTATATGATAAGATCATCTCTAATTAAATGTATATTATTTAATGATTAAAAAAATAATTGAAGTAGTTCGATTTTAATTAAATTAGAAATTTTAATTTTCTAAGAAAATGATCTTTATGCTCATATCCCTGTAGAGGTAGGCAGAGACTCGACTAGCCGAAGATACCAAGTCCCACAATATGATAAGTGGCAAACCTCTAGTCAACCGCGCACATATCCAATCCTGGGTAATGTTATTTTTATTAAAAAAATATGTACATTTTCTAGATTTTTAGTTGCCCGAACCCGGGACCAAGAAGTCAAGGACCGCTAGACCATAGTTTAATTATTCTCTTACATGAATCAAGTCGCCCACCAATGCACATATTTTCCAATAATCCGAAGTCTAAAGTTACATGATAATGAATGTACTTTTTACTGAACATTGATCTTCGCACTTTGAGCTATAAGTAACACGGTAATTGTTTAAAGAATCAAATACACAAACAGTTAAGTACTGCTATCGATTATACTTACTTCATAAATTCGTATATCTTTTTTCGTACTTCATATAATATCTTCATGCCAATTATTGCAAGGAAAAGTTTTTTTGTGTTATACATATAAGAAGGTAAACAAGCCGACGGATTTCCTGATGGCAAGAAATTCACGCCGCTAAGAGACACCAAAGGCGGTAATGGTGCGTTGCCAACCAGAAGCCAGGATGTTAGGACTTAGGCTTCGAGCAAAAGTATTTTTATCAGCTACCTTACCCCCCGAATTGGAACACGTCAACGGCAAGCACTGACGTTATGGTGGCAGGAATAGGTAAGGCGGTTGTACTAATCCGGGCGAGTCGTTGCGAAACCTTTTCACCTAGTAGGATGTCACGGTGTTAATGACGGTAAGCCCATGCTTGCCATTTACGAGCTACCTGGCAGGAAGGCAGATGGTCTATTCTGCAAAGGAGCCCGGACCAACACGGGGAAAATACGATAGAGTGGAAGATGCGTTAAGACTTGGTGAATCTTGTGTATCATCAAATATAATGTGACGTTAGATGATTCTCTTATGTTAAGGAAAAAATATGGAACCTTTACAAGTCCACCATTATCCAAATGTGTTTACTTTTTATATAATTAATGATTAACTTCCGTGGCTCTCCGTTGTCTACTATCTCAATTAGGTAAACAAAGACTAAACAGATTGTGCGTTGAATAAACAATCGTTCTTAAGTAACCATTATCCATGTTATTATCTTTTCACAAGCAAATTTACTGACGACTTTCTCTAGAATATTCGTGAATTTATGTATAACTAGCTGTTGCCTGCGGCTTTGTCCGTTTTTTCACAGGAACATGTGCGATCGAGATAAATAGTAGCCACGTCACAATCTATCTGTGTACCAAATTTGAGACAAATCTGTTTAGCGATTCGAGCGTGAAAGAGTAACAAACATCCATACTCACAAACTTTCGCATTTATAATATTAGTAGAATATGGCTATGTTTCAATTCCATGCTGTATATTAATTTTGTTTTAATTATAAATAAGTAAATAAAAATCATTGGACAAATAATACAAAATTTATTTTGGATGACTAATGTGTTGCTAACCTGGCGGTTTTTACAACTTCGCCTTACATTGCATAAATTAATCTAAATAATTCTAAAGTAAGTAAATTATAAACTTGTGTTATGGGTGTTAGACAACGATAAAGACACATAAATAACATTATAGGACAGTATAAATTTAATAAAACATCCAGACACGAAAATACTTACTAACTTACTTCTACCATTTACATATTTATTAATACTATTTTTTACCACACAAATGCCTGCCTTCCGTCAGGAACCAAACCCGAATCTCGCGGTTGGTCGGTGGAGTTAGACGCGTACGCCAACCCCTCGGCCATCGAGGCGATCAAAAATTATATTTATGGCTTAAACTTTTAAACGCAATACTTATTTAAAACTGACTTTTTCCCCAAGCTTTGCCCGTGTATTAAGTCTAGCTTTTTCGTGGAAACCCGTTAGGATATATTATTAAGTATTAAAGTAACCTAGAAACGGAACTTTGATACTGACACACACACTTTATTTGCTTTATAATATTACTAGCAAAGAGTATATAAATACTACGCAACAAGAGGCGGGACTTCCATAGATACATAGCAAACCCGAATTTGTATAAAGTTTACTTGAAAAAGTATAACCCGTGTAATTTGAAAGTAAGTCTAAAGGCATTCAGATATAAGGCAATTAGCGTCATATGATTTGGGCGAATAAGAAACATAGCAAACTTATTTTTTTTATTTTTTGGTATGAAAGTTGCGCCAAACTGATTACTAGGGGCTCGGTACTTGCTTCGCTACGTATATGACCGCATGGAAGACGTAACACAACAAAACAAAAAAAGAAAAAAAAAACAACTGAAACAAAAGTTTCAATATGACAGCACATTCCCCATCTGAAAAAAGTTTCAATTTGACTGAAAAATACCCAATAGCAAAATGATCCGCCATTTATTGAATTCATTTGTTTCAAAAAATGTGATAAATGAAGAACCACTCCACCGATTTTTTGCCAACTCCATATAAACCATCTACTTTTTTTTTGAATAGGCCCGTTCTTGAGTTATAAAATTACAACGAAAAGTGGCATTGTGGATTTTTATATATCATTATATAGATTAGGGATTTATAATATAAATGATTTATAACGAAAATCTCTAATAACGGGGACCAAGAGATATTTTTCTATGTCAGTTCGGGTCGTTTTTGTAGAATAGACCATCACATCATAGAATAGACATTATATAGACCAGAGGTTCCCAAACTTATTTCATGTAACGCCCACTTTGAAAATCAGTTGTTTTGTAGCGCCCCCCCTCGTTTTTTTCTTGTCAATAACCTCAATAACATATTTGTTGCGCCTAGTTTAAAAAAAAACATTTTTTTCAAGATTTATACCGCCTCTCTCTAGGCTTCCAGCGCCCACAAGGGGGCGTTATCGCCCACTTTGGGAAAGGCTGATATAGACCATATGCCTCCCTGCCGGCAGTTTGTAAGAGGCGAGCATAGATTACATGGGTCAATACAAGCAAGATCTCTGGTGATAGAGTGCTGTGCAGAAACTTGCCCGGGCAGGGATCCACCGTTCTACCTACCTATTTCTGCTGCCATAATGATAGTGACATGTTCCGGTACGGAGGATAATTTAGCTAGTAGACTTGTACATTAGGCCTCAGTACAGTGATCCATGTCGTCTACCTATGGTGTTAAACTTTAAAGGCCACGGTTGTCTTTTACCATGCCTGTCTATAGCTCAATGTAACTTGAGACTTCATTTGCGTCATACGAATCATACATTAAGGCAAATAAGTCCGAAGACAAGTTAGCCATCTCAAAAGCAATCCTAACACAATTGCTAACTTTAAAGTTTTTTTTTTCAGCTGTCCCTTAAACTTTACCATTTAAGAATCTTCCTCGGGATGTATGGAATATAATAATTAGTTTAATTAATCCCCATGCTGGTCCGGGTCTCCTGTGTAGTATAAACAATCTTTTTTTCTGTCAGGTATTGCGTATGAGGTGAGTAAAGTTTTAATTGGTTTTACCAACTAGGCCCCTGGTGTTAGAATGCTGGGATCGTATTCGTGCTACCATAATGAGTAATTACTGTCACGTTCCGGTCTGGAGGGTAGGGGAGGGACAGTTGGTAAATTTGCACAATTGGCCTAATGTCTCGGCCACAAGACATCGACGCGCCTTTAAAGCCCGGTGAAGTTGCAAAAACCGCAAGATGGCAACACGTCATTTAAAAAAAAAGACTCGCGCCTACAACATCAATGGTGTTTATAAACCACAGTTATATTCTGCCGTCAGTGGAGTCGTAAACTTGTTCGCTATCTTATCACATTAAAAAATATTCAAACGCCATTTTAACATTTCAACGAATCTTGCCAATATTGACACAACGTAACGGATTGTTGCACCAAGATGTTTATTTATACTTATCAGTTGGTATCTGGAAAGAATATTATAAATATACGTTGGTTGATAACCTTCGCGACTGAAATTGCATCTGGCTTGTTTTGTACAGCTATAAAAATGGCGTCGTCCAATAAAATTAAAACATAAAGTTGATCTGACAGAAACAACAGAACGCTACAGAAACGCTGTGTTTATACCTTAAAATGTATAAGCACAGCGTTTTACAATTCAAACGGACGGACGGTTTTCTACGTTCGAACTTCGAATCAAATCTATATATTAATACGTGATGCCAAAACTTTGGACCCCTTTTTACGAAAATTGCGCGGACACAGGAGCATAAGATTTGGCACATTTATAGTTTATGTGTAGGAGAAGTGCAGAACGCTAATATTTTTCAATAATATTGCTTATAAAGTACATTAAATCAATAAATAAAACATTACCCACACTACCATGCATTTGACACACACAAGTATATTGATGATAACGACAAAAGATCACAGATGGCGCACAAATGTGTTTGAAAACAAAGTAGTTGGTCTTGAGAAATGAAGATGGCGTTCTTACAACAAGATATTAAAATGTATTATGGTTGAATTTCGACCAATGGGCGACCACTAGTAAAAAATAAAACATAATGTTGATCTGGCAGAAACAACGGAAAGCTACAGAACCGCTTTGTTTATACCTTATGCTGCGTCTTTACAACGGGCCATGATGGCTCATGACAGACGTTCACAATTGTGTAGAGGGCGTAATCGCCTGTGAGCGGCCATGATGGATTGTAATCGAGCGTGGTCGCCGCTGTGTCAGTTTTTCGGACTTTCATCAAAGGTAATTCGAGCCATGATCGATGGCGCGTCTATACGATCGTCGATATTTGTCGGTAGTGTAATATTGGGGCTCTTGCATTTAATTTTTTTAATGTTCTGGATTTCTTATTCAGATATTTAGAATATCGCATACAACAAATATAACATTTAGCACTATGTCCATATTTTTAAAAGGGTTAAGTAGACGTTTAGAACAAACATTAGTGAGCGTGTATTTTTTTCGGTCAACTCAGTATTATTTACCTGATCTAAATTGTTAGTAGGTTAAAATTTATTTGGCGAGTTTTTTTTACAGATGAATCCAACAACAATTTGCTCGGCTAGAAACTTTTAAACACTAGCCTTGTAGATCCGTGAAAACAGTTTCGCGGTCAGACTAATTAATTCTCCCTGGCCAATTATGATACAAAAATGGTTTAGGACTTTTTCCTTGATTATTCAAATAATAAAATGTTTTAAAATCCGTTAACTGATGTAAGCTAATCGAGCCGAAACATATTGGAATATGTTTCGGCTCGATTATATTCGGAGGATTGATAGGCCATGTACGTTAGAGTTAAGAGTTTCGGCTTTATGTATGTTATGATTATGAACACAATATTGTTATAAAACATTCAAATATAGTAATGTATTCATACATAAACCTCTGAATAAAATTAATAAAATACAGTTGTTAACGACTTGTACTTATTAAACATTTATAGTCTGAATTTACCATTCCATCTTTAGTATTCAAGAATTTAGCAATCAGCATTAGATCGTTAGACAGGCAGCCTACATTAGACATTAATAGATGATTCATCTTGAAAATAAGTAGCATTTACAGCGTGATATTGTAGTTTATAATTTGTAACAATATTTCACAAAATTTAAGTGTTTTTCACTATTTTAAAAACTTAAATCGTGTTATAACTTTTTTTAAAGTATCTTCACACCCATATCCCCGAAGAGGTAGGCAGAGGTACAACCAAGGCACCCACGACTAGCCGAAGACACTAAGTCCCACCATGTGATACGTGGCAAGCCTATCGCCAACCGGGCACATTTCCAATCCCGACCAACATTTTTTTATCAGAAAATTGGAAAAATCCAATTTTCTTTGTGTTGGCCGACCCGGGATTCGAACCCGGGACCTCATGCAGTCATGTCCAACACCCGGACCGCTAGACCACAGAGGCGATCTTAACTTTTTTTAAATCTTACTAAGTAAACTTAAAGTTCGTCGATAGCTACTAATGCGATCAACAGCCGTATTTTAAGTATGTAACAGTTGCACCCAGATTGTGGATGTGTGCTTAGAGTTAAAGTAACTGTTACTTCTTTCAAACGCAATCATAGGCGGTCTTCATTCAATTCACAACTAACATTCAGTAAATGATATCAGTACGTTACTTGAAATATCACCGTCGTCAAATTCTGAAGTCTCATAAAACCGAACTGACGACGGTAAATCAAGTTAGCATTGATTTGATTACTTTTAAATAGACGGTTTTTTTATAGACTTAGGCTGGATTTCACAATCGAATTTTAACGAGATCAACGTAAAAACATGTTGAGATCATTGCCAAGAGCGTCAATCATGTCAATTTTAGTTTACAAAAATTTCATTGCTGAAAACATTTGTAATTATTTTATTATTAAACTATTTTAAATAGTGAACATAGAAAATGAGAATTTTGTCAATGTTAATTTTAATTGTATTTAATTTTAATAATTAAATACAATTAAATAATTGTATTTAATTATTAAATACAATTTAATAATTAAATAATTTAATTTAATTTAGCTTATCAACGGAATCATAACCGATAGTTGAACTCGTTAACACAGAACTTAGTTTTACTAAACTTGGTTTACAATTCCATATGGTCGGTAAAATCAGCCTTTAGTGGGCAACAAAACAGTGCTATTTTCTGATAATACAGTTACTACAAAATTGGAATCTGATTTTGTATACCATGATATTGTTCGGTCGGTTCATAAATATAAACTGCATTGCATTAATTAGTGCAGTAATATTATTTTTTTTCTTACAAATCATCAATCAAACAAAATGATTTTGCGAGTCATAAAATTGTTTGCTCAATTCTATAACATTTATGTGTTTAACATATAATTATATTTCAAACGGACGGACGGTTTTCTGCGTTCGAATAAATAAAAATATCTACTTAAAAAAACCGCCTTAAAAATTAAAATGTAAAAAGTAATAAAAATTTTATATTAATTATATACTACCTTTTATTTATATGTGCTATTTACTAATAGATTTAAAGTCGGTGCCAAGCCTAAAACTAATAATTATTTTATAAGTATTAAATCGGTTTTTTAACGTAATTATTTTTATTTAGTACTTTTTAGTTTATTAATGATATGATTTAATTTAATAATCTTAGAAATAAATATCTTTATAGCATGGTAAAAAGCTATATATAATAATAAGTTTATATATTATAATATAACTTTACTAAATATCTTTATAGCATATTGCTGAATACCGATGTGTGTGTAACCTTGTCACTACGTCATCTAACTGGATTAAATTTACTTGCGACATTTGATTTAATTTAAAAAAATAGACATCGAGATAGGTGAAAGTAGATAAAAAATACGCATAAAATAAAAACTAATGGGTCTACCGGAATCAAATTTTTGTGGGCCCAATTCGAAACCATTACGCATCAAACGATAAAAAAAGGTGTGTGTGCGATTCACACACGATAGAAGTGAAACTTCAGTAAATCGACAGAAGAATGAGATGAATATTATAATCCTACACATTTTTGTATTTGTGTCTCTTTCCTGTCGTTTTTTTCGTTGCATCCGGTTTGAAATCACAACGAATCTAAAGAATTTTTACTTAAAAAAAGAAATACGTAAATCGGTTCAGCAGAGACATCGCCGAAATCGGTGTACATACATAAAAATATATCAATATATACCGGCCGAATCGAGAACATCCTCCTTTTTTGGAATTCGGTTAAAATACAGTCTGATTTGAATTTGCGTATGAGGTCACATTCAACACGTTTGGTAAGGGTGGGTATTCTTCTAGTGTGATGAAGTGGAGACAAGTGTACTTCATCTCACTACAAGTAGGGAAACCCATTGGGAAAGTTCAAGAATCTTTAAGCGCTTTTTCATATTGAGAATTTGAGATTTTTATTAAATTAATTTTTTTTTTGTTTGCCCGTACACGACTTTTGATATCCTGTAGTAATCTTATCGTGCATTTAAAGGGCGCGGAATGGCATATGCCACGCCGTCGTATACTGGAAGTTATAGTAATCTGGCTCGTAACGCTACAACCCATACACTCACCCACTCACACAAAGAGATAATACGGAGTAAACTCCAGTTCAGGTTATACCTAGCTGAACTTTTTCTTCCCCGTCCTGTTGTATGTTAAATACCCAAAAAATTCAGTAGGTTCTATATTATATACATATCTAGAGCAGAAAGTAAATATACGAACCTACAAAATGTAAGGAAAGTATGCGACTTTATTATTTCTATATGTACCTATTTAGGTATAGTTTTTTGATGTATTTGTAATTTCTCTGTATTTGATGCACAATAAAGAGTTATTGTATTGTATTGCATTGCATTG
>NJDC01009170.1:0-20187 GCA_002245475.1 Calephelis virginiensis
TAAGTGAAACCGGTTGGTTAATTTATAAACATATTAGGGAAAGTTTGCCAGTTCGCGTGGACCCTTCAGTTTGCGTCCATTTCGCGGACACCGTTTGAAAATCCCTTAAAAATATATTATGAAACTAGGGAAATGAAAAGTAGTTTCTGCCTATTATACAATATATTAGAAACACACATACACAGACAATAGGACTGTTCGCATAACTTTTTAACAAAAAAGTTGCGTAAATGTTTTTATGTTTTATTTAAAAAATAGTGAATTGGCGCTCGTTTCATACGTAAGTTTTCAATGTTTTAAGTTTAGTTAATGTTTGGTGTTGTTTCTTTTGTGTTTCTAGACCTTGAAAATTAATAAAAGAATAAAAGTAATGATAATTTTGATAGATTATTGTATTTTGAATAGCTAAAATGAGATGGACGCGAACTGACATACCAATATTATGCATAAAACAGTTTGAGTCCACGGTGGAAGCGAACTCGTCTTACTTACTATCTCTAATTTAATCCTTTATTTAAATATAAAGAAATATGTTATAAGGACTTGGTTTTGATTTATTTTTGCCAGTATTACCATGCTTATAAAGTTGCCAATTATCGTCCACATGATTATGGTAATAGAAAAATATATAGATGTCGAAACTTACCTGGACGTCAACTGGATGGATGGATTATACTTACCATAAACCAGTTTGCGTCCACTTGCTTATTTTAATACTAAATCTTCATAAACTGTTTCATGAAATTAAATCAGTCAGTAATAAGTAGGTGGTATTTGGTAGAGTGCGTTGCATCATCCCATCGGAACCTCTGGAAAGGAACAGGCGCATTGAACTGTTTCTGCCTTCTTTCACTTCAAACAGGCGCATAGAACCACTTCCATTACAACTATATTCAGGCTCGTATCCCCAAAGTAGTTAACAAAGGTACAACTAGGACACCCACGATTAGCCTAAGATACTTATTCCCACAGTGCGGTAGATAAACCTATTGCCAACCGGGCACATGTTCTTTCCCAGGTGAAGTTGTTTTCGTTAGAAAATAATAAAGATAAAGATTACATCAAGAACTAAAGAGGTAAAAAACTTGAAGGAAGGCAAAAATGTTCGTAAAATGTACGTGTTTAATGTGAAATCTGTAAAAGAAAATTTACCATCTGCAGATATTACAAAATCGTTTATAACAAAATATTGTGTACTTGTACTTGTAGATAGATGTACTTAGTTACTTAGGGAGACCTAGGTTGACCACCCATGGCCATTTTAACCCGAGTCTTCAAAACCAGTTTCTTTTATGAAAAAAGTAATTAATGTGAAGGAAACTAGTGGTAGTTGGTACTCGATATTCTCTGATAACCCAACAAGGGACTAGGCGTCAAAATATGTATTTTATAAAGAAATAGTTATAACCCAATATTTCCTTAAAATTTGGACAAACTGGTCCATGGGTGGACGCGATCTGGAAATTGTGGACGCAAACTGGTGAAATCGACTTATTTCGGTTATTTTATTTATAAAAAAATATCACTAGAAATTTGGGCTAAGACTTAGCTTTATCCTAAAATAGACTATATCAAGGATGGGTTACAATATAAGTTAATTCAAAACGAGATCTAGAACATTTTTATATTTTACTTCAAACCTTCAAACTCCACTAAGTGGACGTGAACTGGCGAAATAACCCTACATTATGACAAGTGAAGCAGTGCACACGTAATCTTACATTAAATTATAGTGAATTCTACCGCATCTTTCAAGAGGAGTGTTAAAAAATGCTGATGAGTTTCAAGTACGGATGTCCACATTGCATTATAAGTCTAAATTTCATATTATTTCTAAATTTAAAATTCCTTGACACATTCCTCTTCCATGCGATCACGGACACAAATTTATGCTCGTTCCTAACACAATAGCAAAACAGCAGTAAAACTCCTTCCGTCTGATTAATAAACACGGAGTAAATTACGCCAAGGTTCAACCTGGTATAATAGTCTTTAATACAATGTGATAAAGACTATAATATCAACTTAATTTTACTCCTACCTTAGTCCATGTTTAATAATAAGACGGCTTGTGTTGCAGCAATTCGCAAGCGGTGGAAGCCACTTACCACCAGATACAACGATTGCTCGTTTGCTTCCTCTACTGCCACCAAATTGCAAGCTCTACTAAAAAGATTTAATGCAAACGTAACATACAGGTGAACTACAAAATATAAAAGCCTTTGAGTTAAGGACTACCACTTGTAATTTAGTGAACATTTTCTCGCCACTTGCCTCAGGAATTCCACCCGAAATATTTAATGAAAGTTGCGCAAAGCCCCACAATACCGACGACAAATTTAACCTTTACATTGTGTCATTCAATATATTTAAATGCAGTGAGGGCGACATTTTATCAAAAATAAATTCACCTGCAGACGTAAAAGAGTTCATTCCATTTTGTGATCTGTTTCTGAATATTAAATACGGATCCCTTTTGCCATGGTCTAAATACATTTAAGTAACCATTAAATAGGAAAGAATATCTTCAAAAATGTGGAAAAGACGATTTTAAATCTTATTATTTTTAATTCTGTGTTTATTTTCTCTTTGATGCTTATTAAAATGGACATTAGTAGAATAATTCGGGAATGGGAACTGTTGGTACTCAGCATTATGTTTGTTACAATGTAAGATAGCACTTGCTGGAGTGAAATCTCGAGGTTACTTTGCCATTGTGTTCTCCCTGTACGCATTTAACCTGAGAGTAGTTTAAATACCTTACACATTTACTTTTCTTAATATTATTTCTTTCTTAGATATTATATGCCCATTTTTCAAAAAGTCGCTAGCTTCTACTACGTTAGCTACTTACACTCTGTATGTATGGTATCTAATAGATTTACTGAATGTCATATAATTGCAGTATCAAATCATTTAAATGTAATTATGGTGTAATAATTACAATATACATAATAGGAAACAGCTCTACTGTTATAAAATAAAACTTTTATTTATTGTAATCCGTGTGTTCTTAGTAAAACAGCAAATTTTTGTTTCATGTTATGTAAAGGTAAAAATAACAGTAATAAATTTAATAAACCGTAAGCTTCTTTATTTTAAACGTAATTGGTCCATCCGCAGGACTGTCTTTTCGGTCTTGTCTTTGTTTTGGTTTCTGGTTTGGAAACAAAAACACTTCGCCAACTTTGTCGAAGCACTCACCACAGAGAACACCAAATCGCACTCGACGTACGTTTCGCCTCGACACCGAGGCATCCTCAGGAATTCGACCGTACCGTACAAACGACGACACACGACTCGTGTGTCGTCGGTTATGTCGTTTGTTTCCCGTGTTCGGACTCTATTTGTGATCTGGTCGCGGAGATGGGAGGTGGGAACTTTAGGTAGGGTTGTCACATGTAAAGAACGTGACAATTTATATTGTTTCCCGAGCTCTTCCTATATTCGTGTTCTGGTCGCGGAGGTGGGTGGTGGAAACTTCAGTTAGGCTTGCCACAATCTGTGTTGTTTGGAGGATTATTTGCCACAACAGTTACACTGCTTACGCGGAATTAGCAAAATAAAGGCTTATTTTACATCTGTTATAATGGATTTCCGCAAAGTAACGCCTGATTCAATAAAATGTTGTATATACCCCTAATCTGTTCTTGCTGCTGCGGAACCGTCCAACTGCGTCTGACAGTCTTACACTTAGCCGCTTTATTTACACCTGCAAGACTTATTATAAGGAGCTCCAAAAGCCACACGATAACCTGATGTACCTGCAAATTACGAATAAAGTAATTTGGTTAGTTCTGCTACATTAAGGATAAGAAATGTTCTGCTACGGGACATTATCGTGTTCACGGTAATGAAGGCGGTTCACGATTCGTAGGTATTGTAATCTGAAGCGGTAGGTACTGAACGAACCACATAGTCGTTATGGGCTTTTTGTATTTAGTGTCTAATAAGTTTCTTTTCTTTTTTTGTAAAATTGGTAAGTTATCGACGATTGGTTTCCTGATAGAAAGAAGTATACGTCGCCTATATTTTTTCAAATGGTGGTAATGGTAAATTACCAACCTAATGCTGGAATGTTAAGCCTATTGCGTAAGTAAACTTACCTCCTACCCTATCCTTCAAACTGGACTACGACTACGACAGTAACAAGCGCTGTATAGCGGCAAAAATAGCGAAGTAGTATAAGGGGTGACCCCAATGTTAATAACAAACCCTCTGACGCTCGCCTCTTACGCGTTGCTTTGTAGAATCAGTTAGCATCTATCCTTCAAAGAAGGCACGGACCAACAGAGATGAGTTTATTCTAGTGTCTGATATCTTAATATATATAAATTACGTGTCACGTTGTTTGTCCGCGATGGACTCTAAAACTACCTTACCGAATTGAATCAAATTTGCACACCGTGTGCAGTTTGATCCAACTTGAAATATAGGATAGCTTACATCTCAATTTATAATCAAAAAAATTAACATCCGAGCGAAGCCGGAATAGGCAGCTAGTAAATTTATAAAATGATATAAGTGGTCGCCTCTGTAGTCTAGCGGATAGCCTCTGTGGTCTAGCGGTTCAGTAGTTGGACTTGACTGCATGAGGTCCTGGGTTCGAATCCCGGGTCGGGCAACAAAAAGAAAATAGGGCTTTTCCAGTTTTCTAATAAAAAAAATGTTGCTCGGGATAGGATATGTGCCCGGTAAAGGATAGGCTTGCCACCTGTCACATTGTGGGGCTTAGTATCTTCGGCTAGTCGTGGGTGCCCTGGTTGTGCCTCTGCCTTCCTGTTCGGAGATATGGGCGTGAAGATACTTTTTTTAAATTTAAGTACTCGCTTCTAAAAATATTTCTACAAAGGTGTCAAAACACATCTTTGCAGATTTTGCTGCAACAGATTTTCATGGGAGAACACCTTTCAGGTGCTCTGTTTGTTTTCTGAAAATATTTTATATACATGAAGAGTGAAGACAAAACCAAATTAAATTAGCATGAATCAAGATAATCAATTTAAAGTACAAAAAAATTAAAGAAACTTAAGTGCTTAACATCCACTTTATAAACAGAGACCGTGAGACCGCCTATTTTCTCATAAAATTAATTTCACCTGGATGGAATTTTCTTAATAATCACTATTAATAATGTATTATTATTCTTTTAGATAATGATGTCTCACTATCATTATCATGCTTAAAAGCGTATGAAATCCACGGTCACGGTGTTCGCGTTTTTTAGGTGTTGGAAAATGCGGTAATTTTTTGTGGGAAGCTCGGAACATAATTTTATTAAAAAGTTACCTTACCAATTTTAAGGCAATTACGATTTCAATTTCAAATACTTTCCTTGTTTTTCGTTGGTTACGTTTCATTAATTTTGTTTCTTCAGTCAACTTCTGCATATCTTCGGTCGGTTCGGCAGTCAATTTCTTCTGCATATCTGCCCGTTTCTTCTCATAATTATATAAGTACACTAGAAGATATTGTACCGCGCTGACTCGGAAGCCATCGTTTTGCAAAAGGTATTCTTTTCCATCCCTGCTCTGTGCTCTGATCTGCTCTTTTACTGGATGATAAATGAAACTGATATCGATAGATTGCATTTGTTCGTTCTGGTACATTTTTGTAACCATCAAAACGGGTTGGCTATTTTTTTATATTCACGCATTTGTTAATTACTACCTACCTACCTATAAGATTTGCAGCCTCATGAAATCTAGATGAAAATAAACCCATCGAAACATTTTCGAAATTTTACGATTAAGTGGTGACAAAATTTCGAAACGTCGCCAGAATGGCACTTTCTCATTGACCGATAATAAAAAGATATTGAGAAAATGCTTTTAGTTGTTAGCCAGATGATTCAACGCCTCTTCTATTACTAAGCGAATAAAATGATTATGATTATTTTGATTTCTGTTAAATCTGGAATCAAAACTAATTTCGCTATAGAAAATCCTGCATTGAGAGACCAAACCGATTTTCACACTCTAAAATTGCTCAAAATAGGTTACCCTATTCGCCTGTTCACGTCCATCCCCCAGTTCGCGTCCATTTTGCGAACACCGTTTAAAAAACCCTTAAAAATACTAATAAACTAGAGAAATAAAAAGACGTTTCTGCTTATTATACAATATATTTTAGAACACACATACACCGACAAAAAAAACCGTTCGAATAACTTTTCCTGTTTTAAAAAATAATTAATCTTAGCTATATAAAAAAGTTGTGTATATTGTGTACTAAAACTATATAGTAAAAAAATAGTAAATCGGCGCGCGTTTCATACGTAATTTTTCAATGTTTTAAGTTTAGTGATTGAATAAAAATAATGATGATTTTGATTGATTATTGTATTTTTAAAAGTTTAAATAATGTGGACGCGAACTAGTATACCAATTTTATTAATCAGCCAATTTGCGTCCACGGTGGATGCAAACTCATCTTACTATTTCTAACTTAATCCTTTATTTTAATATAAAGAAATATGTTAAGAATGGGGTTTTATTTTATTTTTACCTGTATTATTATTAAGCTTATTAAAACTGTCAATTTGTATCCACATAATTATGGTAATTGAAAAAGATATAGATGTCGAAATTTACCTAGACGCAAACTAGATGGATGGATGGATATACCAGTTTGCGTCCACTTTTTTATTTAAATACTAAACCTTAATTAACTGTTTTGTAAAAATCAATCAGACAGTTATAAATAGGTGGTAGTCGGTAGAGTGCATTGTATCATCCCATTGGGGCTAGTACCTACCTAGCACAGCTCCGAAAAGTAACAAGCGCATTAAACTGTTTCTGCCTTCTTTCACTTATACACAAGCAGGTGTATGATAAATTTTAACTACATAAAGACTCATATGTAAGTATATTCAGGGTCGTATCTCCAAAAAAGTTGACAAAGGTGCAACTATGGCACGCACGATTAGCCTAAGATACTTGGTCTCACAATGCAATAGATGCAAAATAATAAAGATAAAGAGCATATCAAGAATGAAAGAGAAACACGATAGGTAAAAATAGTTAGGAAAAAAATTGAAGGAAGCTAAAAATTTTCGTAAAATGGACGTGCTCGACGACGTAATTTTGCGTTACAAATCATTTGAGCTGTAAACAGTAATGAACTAATGAATTGGAACGATTGGGAAGAAAATGGCGTACCTACACTTGAATGCAAATTAAACCAAAATAGCACATGAAAGAAATGTAGCCAGAACGTATTCAAGAGTTTTAATAGACGTAGTAGCGCTAGAAAAAATAAATGAGTTTGTTTAGCCCGGTAATGCTTTCAGTGGGGATAGGGTAGTAGGGATAGGGTAGGATTAGGGGGGAGTAGATAGTTTGATTGGCGGCAGTCGTAACAGTAAGAAAAGAGTGGGATTTAAAAAAAAGCATTAATTCGATAATGAGTAAGGATATGTTCCGTTGGTTTGTTTATGTTGTTAGAATGGCAGGTGAAAGATTGCTAGTATAGACATACATTGAGATATTGGATAGACGTACTTAGTGACCTGGGGAGACCTAAGTTGACATTCCATGACTAATTTAACCCAGGGCCAACTCTTGCCAGCACAGTCTCCATAACCAGCTCCTTTGTATGAAAAAAGTAATTAATATGAATGAAGCTAGTGGCACTTGGTACTCGATATTCTCTGCCAACCTAGCAAGGGACTAGTCGTGAACATATGTATTTTATAAAGATATAGTTAAAACCCAATATTTCTTTAAATTTTGTTACTAAACTCTCCCCTTAGTTCCTTTATAAGTTGGTGGCCGCAAACTGGTCCATGGGTGGACGCAATCTTGATTTTTTGGACGCGAACTGGCGAAATCGCCTAATTCCGGTTATTTTAATTATTAAAAAATAACCACTACACATTTTAGCTAAAACTTAGCTTCATCCTAAAATAGACTATACTACGGATGGGTTACAATATTAGTTAATTCAAAACTAGATCTAGAACATTTTTATATTTGACGTCAAACCTGCAAACTCCAATAAGTGGATGCGAACTGGCGAAACTACCCTAGTTGTCAGTACCGTTCAAACCCGTTCATAAACAAGTTAAAATAGATGAGTTCACTCATTTATTACTACACTATATTTTATTTTTAAGTTATTCATCAGACAGCTTTTAAAATTAGTTTAAATAAAAAAATCGTAATATGAAACAAATTTAGTTATTCATAAGACGAGTTTTAACGAGCATCGTACCAGCTCGGCTGACGCCATTTATAAGTGGTCCTGTTTTTTTCCATACGGACGGACGTTCGGAACACCTGCCACCGTATTTGCGGTTGATTGGCTGAGACGGGCCGCTGCACTCGGTAGGTCCACGAGGCCACCCTCGCTCTCGGTAACCCTTATCTCGTCTTTAATACGTTATCTGTGTTGAATGTTCGACGCAGATAAACACTAAACTAACACACGAACCAACATTTCGTTTGACGATTTGTTTGCTAAACATTGTTTCAGTGTCACGTTTTAAAATGGGACACAAACTTAGCAGGACTCATTTTGACACTGACAAAAACTTTTATCTCGATTAGGGTATGTGAGCCTATTCGCGTCCACGCCCCAGTTCGCGTCTATTTCGCGGACACCGTTTAAAAAACCCTTAAAAATAAGTTTACTAACAAATTAGGGAAATTAAAAGTCGTTTCTGCCTATTATAGAATATATTAGGAACATACACACACAGACAAAAGAACAGTTCGCATAATTTTTCCTGCTTAAAAAAAATAATTAATCTTACTTGTGTAAAAAAGTTGTGTAAATATCCATAATTTTAGTAAAAAAATAGTTAACCGGCGCGCGTTTCATACGTAATTTTTCAATGTTTTAAGTTTAATTAAAGATTGTATTCGTTCATAGGCCTTGAAAATTATTAAAAGAATAAAAATATTGATGATTTTGATTGATTATTTTATTTTTTAGAGTTAAAATGAGGTGGACGCGAACTGGTATACCAATATTACGAATTAGGCAGTTTGCGTCCAGGGAGGATTCACACTCGTCTTTCTATTTATAACTTGATCCTTTATTTTAATGTAAATAAATATGTCATAAGGATGGGGTTTTATTTTATTTTTAGCATTATTATTATGCTTATTTAAATAGCCAATTTGCGTCCACTTAATTATGGTAATAGAAAAAGATATAGATGTCGAAATTTACCTGGACGCAAACTGGATGGACGGATTATACTATATACCAGTTTGCGTCCACTTGTTTATTTAAATACTAAATGTTAATCAAATTTAATCAGACAGTTATAGACAGGTGGTAGTTGGTAGAGTGCATTGCATCATCCCATCGGGACTAGTACCCACCACCGCTCCAGAAGGGAACAAGCTCATTAAACTTTTTCTGCCTTTTTCCACTCAACACACAAGCAGCTGTATGATAAATTTTAAATACATAAAGACAATTTTAAAAGTATATTCAGGCTCGTATTCCACAAAGAACTTGACAAAGGTGCAACTAGGACGCGCACGATTAGCCTAAGATACTTAGTTCCACAATACGATAGGTGGCAAACCTATTGCCAACCGGGCACATGTTCTATACCGGATGAACATGTTTTCATTAGAAAACAATAAAGATAAAGAGCATGTCAAGAATGAAAGAGGGAACACGATAGGTAATAATAGTTAGGAAAAAAATTGAAGAAAACTAAAAATTTTTGTGAAATGGACGTGCTTGATGTGAAATCTACAAAAGAAAATTTACTTACTACCATCTTTTCAAATTTACTTATCCAACAAAATCTACTAAATATTTTTAAATGTCTGTATTCTAGAATTAAGATATTTTGAATAAAAACAGAAAAATTATATGACCTAGTGGTGACCTGTCTGATATAAACAATCGATGATGTAATTTTAGGCTCCAAATCATCTGAGCTGCAAACAGTAATGAACTAATGAATGTTGATTCGAAAGAAAAAGGCATATCTACATTTGAATACGAAATGAAACCAAAATAGCATATGAAAGAGATGTAGCTAGAACGTATTAAAGAGTTTTAGTAGACGTAGTAGTGCTGGAATAAACAGATGAGTTTGTTTGTCCAGGTAGTGCTTTTAGCTGGGGTAGATAGTTTGATTGACATCATTCGTAGCAGTGAGATCCGAGAAAGAGTGGGATTAAAAAAGTGTTGGTACAATAATGAGTAAGGGCATGTTCCGTTGGTTCATTCATGTTGTGAGAATGGCAGATGAAAGATTGCCAGTACAGACATATATTGCGAAATTGGATGGATGTACTTAGTTATCTGGGACGACCTAAGTTGACTTTCCATGGTCAATTTTAACCCACGGCCAACTCTTGTCACCACAATCTCCACGACCAGCTTTTTATTGTATGAAAAAAGTAATTATTGTGAGGGAGTTAGTAACACTTGGTACTCGATATTCTCTACAAGCCCAGCAAGGGACTAGGCGTGAATATATGTATTTTATACAGTAATAGTTGAAACCCAATGTTTCTTTCAAATTTCTTAATAAAATCTCCCCTTAACCCCTTCATAAGTTGGTGGACGCAAACTGGTCCATGGGTGGACGCGATCTGGAAATTGTGGACGCGAACTGGGTAAATCGTCTTATTTCGGCTATTTTATTTATTTAAAAAAATCACTAGACATTTTGGCTAAAACTTAGCTTCATCCTAAAATAGACTATACTACGGATGTGTTACAATACTAGTTAATTCAAAACTAAATCGAGAACATTTTTATATTTTACCTCAAACTTGCAAACTCCACTAAGTGGACGGATCAGGCGCAACGACCCTACATCAGAATTTTTCTTTAAAAATACACAATAAAATAAACGAAACCAGAGATCTGTATGTACAACAAATATTTTATAAAAAAATATTTTTCAGAATGTTTATATTATAAATATATATTTTGGCTGTGGTCATGTTTTGTATTGTAAGTGTACCTACACTTGTATAGGAAGGAATAGGAAGATAATACAAGATAAATCAGTTTTTAAAAATAAACTTTGAAAATAACAATAAAAAGTAAAATTCACTCCCAAAATACTTAATACTCAAAATTAATAAAAACTGCGACGATATCGCATTAAAATCATTTCATTAGTAGAAATTTCTTTCACGGAAGCAAAACTGTGGCTGCCAACGCTAAAAGATTTTAAATTTTTCATTTATTTATTTCTATTATTGACCTAATGGTAACGTCGTAAACTTTATAACCCAGTTGGAAAATTTTATCTTTGGCTTTTGACACAAGAGCTATACAGACAATCCATCGATAGAAGTGCTTTTAAATATTAGCACCCTCAATACAAGCACATAATTTGCTTACTTGAGGCTTATATTAATCTGTGTAATTTGTCTAGCTATTTTTTTATTTAAAACTTGACAATAAAGAAAAACAAAAAAATCAATGGAACCCAAATTCAACTAACTTAATATAACAAAATAACAGTACACATATAATACTTAAATCATGCGACTCGGTATATTTCGTGTTTACGATGAAGATGCTGTAAAAAGTGAAACCGGTTGGCTAGAAAGTAACAGAAAGTGTTAAATAAAGTATACAGTGGATAAGTACAAGTGTTAACTACAAAAAACGTGTGTATACAATGGAATTCAATCTGTCAAGTTTCTGAGATAAAAAAACGGGTTACCTGCTTGAGTGCGAAAACCGTAACATCGAATTTTGTTTCTTCGAAAACTTTTCAACGATGTCTTGTTACTGCGATGTTTCGTTACATCGAAAAACTTTACCGCGAACGAGTTTACTGCGAAGACTTGTTAAATCGACGTCTTGATACTGCGATGTTAAGTTATTGCGAAAACTAAATAGGTTCACCGATTTCATTTTTCACAAATAATTTTTACCTTTTTTTTAATTTCTTAAAAATATTTAATAGCATAGAACCCCATGTCTCACAGATGTATATATTTTTTGATTTTTAATAATTAACGAAAAACTAAAGGTACAATGTAGTAAATAATAAGAAAACCAGGTAACTAAATAAGAGTTTTTTATTCCACCTTGGCTAAAATGTTTGGAGGAAAATACAACGATTTGTGTTAGCTTCGCACAATGGCAGTGACAGTGTCTTTTCACTGAAGTTAGGACACTAATTGCTCTGGCCTGTAGTAGGCCAGTATGCACATCTACTTAAACCTTTTAAAAATGTAACCATATCCATTGAGTACCTTTGGAAAGTGCATGTTAACGGTCTCTAATTTTTTACGGGTGGTGTATTTGGAGTACAAGATAAGGCTTGTTTAAAAGCATGGGTGGTAGCAGTTTGCTCATTCTTCATTTTCTTTATAGTTTCATAAAACTATTAAAATTTCATGAAGGCCATGTCGATGTTATTAATTAAACTATTTCACTTTTGATGCCATGACTCAATTTTATTATGGGTTCAGGGCAATCACAGTTGATTGTTCATTTTAAATAGACCACAACTGAGGGGGTAACATCAGGGAAGATTTTGAAATTGAGACTGAAGTGACTGTGAATTAATGACTTGACAAAAACGTTTTCCCAGAACATACTTAGTGCGTTTCAAACCACTGTGTTATGTTACTTGCTTCTTCTGGTAGTAAACTTTCTTTGAGAATTTTCAAAGCGTCAGGACACTTTTTTAGACCGAAGAAGACAGGTCAGAAAAAATACGTGTCTTAATTTCAGTGAACTGTCACTGCTGCTGTGTCTCTGCCTTTTCGCAAAGCTAACACAGATCGTTGAATGCCTCCTAACATTTTAGCCGAGGTGGAATAAAAAACTTTTGTAATTTAATTACCTGGTTTTCAAATTATTTACGACATTGTAACTTCCGTTTTTCGTTAATTATTAAAAACAAGAAAAATGTTGTTTATTAAAATGTATTTTAATTATTTATTGACCTCAAAAATTCTTTCAAAGAAGCGCAACATAGTCAAAAATTAATTCAACATAATTTACAATGGTCTACAATAATATTTATCTACTTACACATACATCCGTGAGACATGGGAACCCCATATGCTTTTAAATATATTTAAAAAATTAAAAAGTAAAGTTAGAAACTACTTGTGAAAAAGAAAATCGATGTACCCATTAATTAGTTTTCGCAGTAATTTAACATCGCAGTATCAAGACGTCGATTTAACAAGTCTTCGCAGTAAACCGGTTCGCGGTAAAGTTTTTCGATGTAACGAAACATCGCAGTAACAAGATATCGTTGAAAGGTTTTCGAAGAAACAAAATTCCATGTTACGGTTTTCGCACTCAAGTAGGTAACCCAAAAAAAACAGACTGTAGTCTACGGTGGCAGTCATCTTTTCTTCCGACAGAAACACGGCAGTGAAGAATACTGTAATTGTAGCGGCGTAAATAGATAAGGCGTTGGTAGGTATCAACCCAATGAATCGTCGCATAACTTTTGCAATGATTATACTTGATAGTATAATAATTTTATAAAACTACACAGTCCGATATAAATTATCAGTACCTGCGTTATATTACTTAAATAAAAAAAAACATTAGGTTGTATTTAAAGATGTAACTAATACACAAGGAGACCGAATGAATAGCACCAAGTAACGGTATAAGCAACGTGAAATATGTGAGTTACGATTGACAAACTTTGATAACATTTAGCTCCCGCCCGGTCTGTGGACGAGCCATTAAACAAATGGACAGCTACATGCGCCCAATAGATTGTTATGATAACTTGCACGACTACTAGACAGCCTCCGGAACCGTCGGCTTTTTGTATTCCCAAATTAATATACTCGGTCACTTAGTCATTTTTAAGACGATATATTTATAATAATGATGTTGAGAATTTCATTCAAGAATTTGCCACATATCCTTCTTGTAGTATACTACAAGTCGCACAAATATGCTATTGAAATGGTCATATAATATTATAGTGACTTTTGGAATCGATCATTGCGATCGGGACTTAAAATAGTTGGCAATATCCACTGCCATCAGATGGTAAGAGTCAAAGTCATTATTATTTATAAATCAATTTAATAACTACCTGTTTTTTAGATGATTTGTTATTATTGAGAGTGAACTGTAAGGCTTGTTTCAACATAATTTGCCTCGTTAAACTTAAAGTATCCGTTTTTTATACCTCATCTTTTGATGATCAAATTACTAACTTAAATGATTCGTGATGACATTTCTTGATAAAGATATAAAACTAAACTGAATTCTTAGAATTGAAGTTTCAGATACATTTTCTATGCTTACCTTTCTTGAAACCTCTGTGCAGTCTCTGTGTGGATTTTCTGCTCAAAAGGAGAAATTATAGCTAGGTAATATTGAACATCATCATCATCATCATCATGAACTGCTAATTGACTTTTCGTTCTACAAATTTCCCGACCAAAAGAAATAAAAGCCGCCAATTGACTGTAAAGTTGCGTTGCCAATTGAACACTTTTAAGTACTTTCATCGGCTATTCGACCATCGATATATCTTTAATTAGTTTAATGGCTTGGTTTCGACCCCATATACTTTAAACTATGTATGCGTCTGTTCATCTACACATGGAGCCATTTCCTCTTGACTTAAGACTTGTTTTTTGCGTCTTTATAAGTAACAGAGACGCAAACTGAACTTCTAAAAGTGTTATTTTATATCTACAACCCGGGACAAACAGTAATTTTAAATAGATCTTTGACATTCAAGATTCCTCTCAAATATTGCCTTTAAATATGTTTTGAGCATATAAAATGTAATCTTGTAAAAAGTTTAGCCATATTATGTACCTATTTAATATTACTCTATACGTAAATGATTTTTACTTTTTTTTTGGCTACGTTGCTTGTGTTGCCTAATGTCATCTTATTACCCACAATATAAATTGTTCTGCTCCTTACAATAATATGTCAGCCGTTAATTGCTGCTATTAATTTAAAATTTCTGCTACTAAGCGCTCAAATGCCAATGTGTTCTGATGTTATCGGAACCTGATTGACGTCGGCGCTTGGAGTATGTTTATTCCGTTTTACTTTGATGAAATGACATTTCCTATCATTGATCTTTGAGGCCCGGAACAGAAAAGTAGGCAAATAGAATGTAGTAACTCTGATTGAATATTTAGATTGGTTTTATTGATCGTCTCGTGACTCCGCTTAAATTCTTGTCGGGGGCGCTTGTGTGATGAACCAATTTTATTTTATTTATTACAGTAAATTTATTTCTGTTTATCGTTGACCATCCTCAAGCAGCTTGCTTGCTTTTTTGTCAATTCTTGTAATTTGTCTTGTAAAGATATTAATTAAATATTGAGCGTCATGTTTGGCAATAGAAAACATTGGGGTATTGCCGTGGCCTCCCTAGTCTCCGGATTCAGATCATAATCCAGGCTTGCTCGATGGCGTTAATCATTAACAAGCAAGCCTGGGAGATGTGCTTTAGAAAAGTTGGCGTGTGTGACGAAAACTCAGTTACCTAAAACTTACATGCCTTACTCTACAGGCCAAACGCAATTCTCCGCGATCCTCGGCTTCAATTCATGACTGGGAAAAGCATATGTTTTTTTAGTTTTTTGTGGTACCTATTTAAGTGTTTCTAAATATAAATATCGTTGCCTAACACCCATAACCTAAGTGTATAATTAGCTAATTTAGGAATAAGATTTAATTTTTGTAATTTGTCAAGACAAATCATCAACAAACTCGTCGGTTTCATAAATAAATGGTGCCGATAATTAATGTTGAATAACAGAGGAGGTCACACTTTATTTTAAATTGTCCAATTCTAACTGTCCAATTGCTTAATATTTTTTAAAAATTTATTTTGTTAGGTATCGTTGGTTTTTGGCTACTCCAAAAACACATCGATTCGCTTGCAGATTTTTGAGTTATACTCAATATTGCATATATTTTCAGGGAGATGTCGTCAACACATATATTATGGCGTCTACAGGGCATTCCTCACCATCAGGAAATCCGATTGCTAGTTTTCCTTCTAATCTAATCTAAATAAAAAGGGTAGGTTGAGGCAATGCCTTTGTCTTAATTCAGTTGATGTAATATTGTAAAATAGTGTTAAATTTATAATGTGAAATAAAACAAACTGGATGCTTTACCCAGGCATTATCTATCGTCATGTAATAATCCAGCGCGACAATTTCATAAAATTGTATAAAGTTATATAACATTTTTAGTACGTAAAATATGATATTTTATTTAAAAGAAATTGTTAGATTAGAATTGATAGATTAATAATATAGATTGCCTATAGCATTTTATTAGGTAAAATTGTTAATTTTTACATAGAAACCGTGTCGATAGGTAGATTAAGTGGCAAAATGATAATAGTATGTGACCTAGTATTGCACTATCGTTTTGCACCCATATTGATTCTAGCAGACGTTGTTGTCAGAACTAAGGAAATACGGCCGCCACACGTTGAACCAAGGCACTGTAATGTAATATACAGTATCTTATCTTCATACAAACGGGTTAAAACACGTTAATACCTACTGTTCTCGGACTCGGGTTGCATTCGGTATGCCATAATTCGCACAATGACAATATGCCATAATAAACAGTAAATTATTTTTATTGGATTCGTTGAGTTGTAAGCTTTCGGTGCATACAAAATGCGAAAGTTTGAAATACGAGACGATTACAGGAGTGTAAAATTATATTACTCGTACACTTTCGTAAAATACTTCCTTATTATTATAATGAATACCCTTGCTAAACATCATCAGTGATCACAGTCTAGAAATCAATACGTCATAATATCGACTCCCGATCTCGGCGACACTGTTTTCAAATACCATTGTCATCCGCAACTGCTTATGCTGGGTACAAATAGAATTAATGAAGCCAAGCCCCCGAAATGGTGTCCGTAATGTCTGAATATTGACGAATGGCTAGATATATAATCGTAATTTCGAAGACATTTGGCAAATGTTCAAAATCGTAACATAATCCACTATATTGTCCAGTAAAAGGTAAGTAGGTACTATTCTGAAAAATTTTAGGTCATTAACGATGTTAATTTGAAGCGATGGTACGAATTCGGGCGATCCATCGACAACTTACTACGTGGTTTTATTCACAGTATTAATGACCAAAAAACCGACGCTTAGCGCCATTTACTAACCGGCTGCTTAGAAGGAAATGTATATTATACCAAGGAGTCTAGAATCAAAAAGAGGAAATAAAACAGATCAAAGTATTAAGCAACCGAAAGCAATTGCTCGCTTTTAAAAATCAAGCAAACGAAAGTTCGCTTTTGATTATTTAGTATGTACTATGTACCAAGCTTATGAAATGTCACGATACGTTACATCTTCTATTGTTTGTATTAAATTATGCGACGTAAAATAGAAAGGAATGAAACGGAACAAAAGTTGGAATGTACTTAATTTAATTTTAACAAGGTTAAAAAACTTCAATTTCCCTTGAAATTGCAACTTCACCAAAGTAATGTAAAACTTCTGCAGCTTTAACTTCATTTTACTTAAATCATAGGTATAGCCACTTTCGATTGTAAATTTTTCTACGTTAGACCAAAACCATCATGTTGTATGTTGAACCATATTTCTTGGTGACTGGGAAGCGACGGTTAAAAATTATATTGTATACCTATTTTTAAGAGTAAGGCACATTTAACTGTCACTTTAATTTTAAACGAACCGCGTGCACGAAGCAAAGCCTAAAAAATTATATCGATCGAATGGTTTGTACGCCGCCGGAAAAAAACCTTACAAAGCGATGTGAGGAGATAATTGAATGTGAATCATCATTCACAATTTAATTAAAATCGCCAGAGAGCAAAATAAAAATATAAGTTTTATCCGGCATCTAAAAAACGGTGATAAATTATGAGTGAAGTCGACCAACTGTCCGGACTGCATTATTTTATATCGTAAAAGTTGTTTTACTTAATTAGTACAAGAACCGGTCCGGCCGGCGACTTGAAAGAATATTGTATTAAAATATGCAATGTAAATATGAGATTACTTAGGATATTATTATTCTGTGTTAGAAGCAGTAAACATCTTGTCCTATCAACAACTATGTCAAAACTACGCAAAGGGTTATGATTGTAGTAGACAATGTATGAATGAAATGCGTTCCACCGTTAGGTAGCGCTCAAATTATTTGAGCTGTTGTGAGGGAAATATGAATCGATATATTATAACTTTCTTAGGCTACATTTCCAATGACTGGAGTCAATATAAAAGGCACATCTAAAATTTAATCGCCGGTGTGGTCTAGCGGTTCAGTTGTCGGATTTGACTGCGTGAGGTCCCGGGTTCGATTCCCGGGTCAAGCAACAAAAAAAATTGGGTTTTTCGAATTTTCTAATCAAAAAACGTTGCTCGGGCTTGGATATGTGCCCGGTTGGCGATAGGCTTGCCACCTATCACAATGTGGGATTTAGTGTCTTCGGCTAGTCGTGGGTGCCCTGGTTGTGTCTCTGCCTACCTCTTCGGATATGGGCGTAAAGATACTTTTTTTTAATTTAAAAAATACCTACTGTAAGGTCTTACTCGACAAATAGATTTCAAAGCTTTTTAGTCTATTCCTAGTACATTTTTACCGTGGTTTCAAGGTTTTTTAGTGAAACTAAGTACCTAAGTACCTACTAAGTAAGATTTTTTATGTTAAATGATATTAACTAAGCAGGCGGTTCTTCTGATGGTATCGTTATAAGTTACTGGTGCACCTTCTGGTCGATATGCTGCAGATACTTTTTTAATATCGCCTCTGTGGTCTAGCGGTCCGGGTGTTGGACTTGACTGCATGAGGTCCCGGGTTCGAATCCCGGGTCGGCCAACTAAAAAGAAAATGGGATTTTTCCAATTTTCTAATAAAAAAAATGTTGGTCGGGATTGGAAATGTGCCCGGTTGGCGATAGGCTTGCCACCTATCACATTGTGGGACTTAGTGTCTTCGGCTAGTCGTGGGTGCCTTGGTTGTACCTCTGCCTACCTCTTCGGGGATATGGGCGTGAAGATACTTCTACTTCTTCTTTTTTTTACTTTTTTAATCTAAAACAACGTTTTACGCCTACTTTTATCCACTCTGCTATACAGCACGGTATATGACAATAGCAAGTCATGACGCTTTATCTTCTTTTAAAACATCTTTTCTTTTATAGGAGTGAAATACAAAATTAAAAAGAATTGTAAAAAAAATATTTTCTTTGCGTCTAACTAAGTTTGCTTTGTAATTTTAAACAAAAAGTAACCAATCAAAACGTTAATAATTTTATTTTTGAAAGAATGAATTTATTAATTTTAAACTGATTGCATCAATTGGTTTTCTCTTAAAACGGTAGTATATGTGTGGGTGAAGAAATCGTTAATCTATGTCTTATAACTGTTATAAAAATTCCGACATTAATTACTGAGGTTTTAGTAAAAACCAGTAGCTAGGTGATCGATCTTTGAGCTTCGTCTTCGCCGGCATCGCTGTGTTTTCTTGTATTAAGCAATTGTAAGGGTGAAGTAAACTTAAATATTGTTGATAACCTGTGGCTAGGTCTTCAGGCCTCTTAATTGACCAAATATTCTACCTTCTAATCAGGAATGCGACAGCGGTAAGCACTGCCTTTGAGTCAGAAGGAAAAAATAAAGTTGTTGAGCATTATGATTAAGTAGATCACATAAAAAAACTCGACAAGTTTAGAATCGAATTTTAACTACAACGCTACTACTGTGTACATAATACTACTATGTATTTATATTTTTACTCTATTTTATTTATGCTTAAATTATATTTACTGTGGTTTTCTCGAGTTTTGCTACGTATAAATTTTATATGTTCTTATCTTTAATTTTAATTTTATTTTGTAATTCCTCAATTCCCTACTTTTCCTGGTTGTCTGGGAGAGATTGCTTTGAGCGATAAGAACGCCATTTGTAAAATATGTTTTGTAATATTTTGGTTTCATATCTTGTATGTTCGTCTTTATGTCGTACAATAGAGAATAAAGGTAATTCCCGAAAGGTTGGCAGAGGCACAACCAGGACACCCGCGACTGGCACTACGTGATACAATACTACAATGTGATAGCTGGCAAGCCTATCGCCAACTTGGCACATATCCAATCCCGGGCAACGTTATTTTTATTAGAGAATTGATAATAGGTACATGTTTTCTAGTTTTTAGTTGCCCGACTCGAAGAAGCCGGGACCTCAAGAAGTCTAGCCGGTCTGGCATCGAATG
>NJDC01009170.1:28094-42905 GCA_002245475.1 Calephelis virginiensis
AAGGCAATAAAAAAATCAAGCTGATTGATAACATGAGAACAGTATTCGATATTTGGTCAAATTAACTAACTAACCTAAAGTACTGTTTCAACTTACTTAACAAATCTAGTTTTTATAGGTTTTTTAGCCTTCCTTTCCACCATGACCACGATTAATTTTAGATCGGTGCATCTGATGAATGATATCATACTCTGAAATTTCCAAATACAGGGAGAAATTTTAATAGAGAGCATTTTAGTCAAAAGGACTACCGATAACCACACGTTTATTCAAGGTCTTGATGACACGCTCTTAAGAAACATTGGTGCAGTTGAATATAAGACGTTTCCAGTCACCTTCATAGCTATGACAGTAACTGTTGTCAACATGCGATTGCGTATACAATAGAAACTGACCATAAAAAGCTCACAGCTTTTGAGAACACCAACACAGTCTTCAAAAATAAAAAATACCGTTGGCAATGGTCTGGTAGTCAAAGCCAGTCCTAAGACTTTCCGGAAACTCTGTAAGAGGAAATCTTCTACAGAAGTGCCTTGTGCTGCTAGCGTTCAAATGCCTTCGCTGTGTCCGAAATAGTAGCCAACGTTTCTATATTACTCTCAACTTTTTCTACCCTTCGGTGCTCATTGATCCATTGTTAGATAATTTTGAAGTAAACCATTATCGAATAAAGTAGCAAATGAGGTCAAGTCTTAGACAATTTGTAGTCTTATAATAAATTAATTTTAAGACGATTATAATGAGACCATACGTTTTGATTTTACAAATCAATAACAAATCTATTTAAACTGAATTGGAACTGAAAGAAAGTGTTGGTGGTAAAATGAGAAATGCCCTTGCAAAGAGAATACTTCGATGGCTTGTAGGAAGAATGATAGATGAAAGATTGACAAAGCGGATATACAATACGAATGTGGATGGATGGACCCAGGAAGACCGAGGTTGACATTCCACGATCGATCGATATATATATATATATATATATATATATATANNNGTAATAAACCTTCATCTTTTCTTCTTCTTTGTAGGCAGGTCTCCGCAAATTATTGATTTACCGCCTATTTTAAGAAAGATATGTGGAATGCTCTATTCTTGCCATACCTACTCCTTCATAAAGCCTAACAACTTCTTAATATCACTGGAAGCTTCAGGGATCGACTTCGGGGATCAGAGATACTTATACCGCTAACTGTTACCTTAACCTTGCACCATAACCTTGCACTCGACTATCGAAATAATTAAATGAACTACGTCCTGTAATTATTCCTGTAATGATACGGAGTTGTTTTTGTGGAGTCTCAGAAACACGCAAGAGAATCGCTAGTTTTCATAGTACCATTAAGTAATTTAGTTTATCTTTAGTCCACACAGCCAGTCCAGTGTAGACTACGTTTTAGAATTGTATGTTGTTTCAGTCACGATCGTATCCAACTTATTGTTGAGAGGGACAGGCTCTGGCTCGATCTTGTGCATGTTTGACACACGACGTGTGTGACGTGTGTCCTTTGATACATTGAAATTGGAAAATACGTTGGATCAATTTACCACGGTTCCTCATGATTAGTCCTCGTTGATTAAGCTTGAGATTATTCTATTACTTGTGAGGCAGAAGAATAGATCTGTCATTTGTAGGGACCCTAATCGATGGATTATTTACCTTTCTAGCTGCAAAACTTTAAACTTCATTACCTATATGATCAAAATTTTATTCATTAAATGTAATTTATATAGGGGTATGTTTTATTATTTTATTTTATACATCCAACCTACATAACACTGTTTAATTGAAGCTTTTGAACAAAGTCTTAAATAACGAAGTTTTACCAACAAAATTATGCAGCGAAAAGTCGAGACAATTTCACTTCTATGGAGATGAAATTAGCATTTGCATGCGGACGCAGCAGCACACCGTCCGATTTAAATACAGTGCATTTCAACTAGTAGTTGAACCGGTAACGAGTTGGTAAGTACTTTACACATTGGATTTCAAATGAGTCAGACGCTGTACGTTGTATTCAGATTTATTTTTGGAATATATCTCGTTATTTTACTACAAATAATACTACCTACCCGAGGCTGTAATTTGAAACATCTCTTATTACACACAACAATGACAAGCGCTAATCTTACGGTGGCAAGAAAAGGGAAGAAAACTTGATAAACGTATCCTTACAGGAAGAGTATTCTTATATTTGATCTGTAGTTACAGTAAAAGTGTTATCGTAACAGTTATAATAATGATCATTAAATTAAATACTCTCAATAATCTCTGGCAATAGTTATCCTTGACGAAGCTAAGAACCATTTTGATCAAATCCGAAAAAAATCCCCTCGAAATCGGTCGATTCGCTCAGTAGTTATGATACCACATATACACACATACACACAAACGAGAACACACACACACCAAAATTGTTGAGACATTTTGAAGCTGCACGATAACGGAAAGCTTACGTGTAGTCTCATTTCGGTATGACATAGAAACATATTCAAATGAACTGCTTATTATCAGGAGATGGGTCTTCCTACATAAAAAATGTGTATCATCAATGTAATTTCTGAAGCCCCAGTTTTAATAAGCCTCTTTTTAAATATTCTATACATGTGTTACACTAACATCAAAATAAACTGACAGTGTAGCGTTTCAGGATAATAATATGCAATGAATTCGATTTAAATTAATGACCGTTGGTAGAAGAAAACAAATTAACTTTTACTGTTGAATTCTAATTTGTTTCGAGAGCATTTACATCATCCTTCATTATCTTTGGTGTCAGAAATTCAACTATTTTCTGACGACAAAATTCCGCTGACATAAGTTTTTGTACGAATTTAGTTTTAGAATGTTTCAAGACCTAATATGAGACCAGTGTTGGTGAGGGCTCCTTTGTCTTCCAGGGACTGTCTGTCTTCCTGTCAGGCAGCTCGTAAAAGGCGAGCATAGGCTTACTGCCACTAGCACCATGACATCTGACTAGGAGGTAGGTTTTGCAGTGACTCGCCCGGATTGATACCATCGCCTTACCTATTGTATGACGTCCGTGCTTGCCATTGACCTTTTCTGGTTCGGAGGATAACCGGTAATCTGATGTCAAGAAATTCACGCCGCCTAGAGACACCAAAGGTGATAATGGTGCGTTGCCAACCTGAAGCCGGGATGTTAGGCCTCGAGCAAAAGTAAGTTTACCGGCTACCTTACCCTCCGAACCGGAACACGTCATGACGTTATGGCGGCAGGAATAGGTAAGGCGGTGGCACCAATCCGGGCGAGTCGCTGCTAAACTCTACCACCTAGTCAGATGTCACGGTGTTAGTGACGGTGAGCCTATGCTCGCCTTTTACGAGCTGCCTGGCAAGGAAGGCAGATGGTCTATTCTACAAAGGAACCCGGACCAACACGGGGAAAATTTATTCAATCCAATTTATACTAAAAAGACAATAACTCTCAATACACATTCTTATAGAGACGTATAAGGAATCGTTGTAAGACATTTATAAGACTGTTATCTTACAAAAGCATTCATTTACCAAGAACAATTGCCCTTCATTATTGTTTGCACTTAAAAAAGCATCTTAGTAGTATATTAATTCTTATTAAAGTGTGTAGTAAGTGTTTTATTACATTTATATCCTTACTAAAGTCTTGCATACAACTGCTCTAAAGCTAAGAGGTAAGTGTGAATGAATATTTTCCAAGTCAACTTTAAGTGTAGAAGCATAATAACCCTGTTAGAATATTTTGTCTTATAAAAGACTTATAGATAGATTTACTGTAAAATAATAGCGGCAATATATTTGCAATAAATAACATGGAATTTGAGTAGCGGAAAAAAATTAAGAGATGTAAAACGTATAGAAAAAAATTCACAAAAAAATAACAGACTCAATAAAGAAACCAAAGTTATCAGAGTAAAGTGACACTAGCACTTCAGAAAATGATTATTTAGCCTGAAAATTATTTGATGGTTTCCTACAGAAACAAAAAAAATGTGAGCCGTCACGGGACGCCTGGCAGATGTGAAACATCGACATTATTTTGTAAGAATAATATTCAGAAAAGAACAGATTGTGATAGGAACTAAATAGTTCATAATGATAAAATAAAATATTACGATTTTAGACTGATACATAGATGTACTATTTCTAGATATCGTATATCGTCGATTGCGCATCGCGACGCGTGGCCACACCGTCCACACTACTGCATATTATATGTATATACCATCACATAGCGTTGCGACGCGTCGCCACCGCAGGCGTCGCCACGCCAGAAATCGGTTTTACGAGCGGCTATAGATGTTTCACATCAAAAAAAGTATCTCTGAAAATTAACCTTAACTGTCAGATTCTAGTTTTAAAGCGGATAACGATGGCCGTTTTAAAACAGATAAAACGGATTAAGCCGAAAAAATAATATAATTTTGTGAACATTCAATTTTTATTTACATAATTTAATTAAAATTGATGTGTAAAAATAAATTCATTTATAATGGGTAGATACAAAGAACTTTGATACGTTATAACTACATACTAGGTTACAGTATAACGTATCAGAGTTCTTTGTATTTAAACTTAAAATTTAATTTAAAAATATAAGGATTTTTCCTGTGTGTGTGTGGATCCGGGCTCCTTTGCAGAATAGACCATCTGCCTTCCTGTGCTAGTAGGCAGCTAGTAAAAGGCGAGCATAGGCTTACCGTCACTAATACCGTGACATCTGACTAGGTGGTAGAGTTTCGCAGCGACTCACCCGGATTGATACCACTGCCTTACCTATTCCTGCCGCCATAACGTCATTACGTGTTCCGGTTCGGAGGGTAAGGTAACCGGTAAACTTACTTTTGCTCGAGGCCTAACATCCCGGCCTCAGGTTGGTAACGCACTATTACCACCTTTGGTGTAGGTGGCGGGAATTTCTTACCATCAGGAAATCCGTCTGCTTGTTTGCCTTCCAATATCATAAAAAAAACATTCACCGGAATGACAGTAGTCTTAAATTGCGAATTCGTTGCAGTTTTGGCACCAGAAAAATTAGGCGTGCAATTTTTTTTTACGTTGCTTTGAACATGGGCTATACCAAGGGCGGTTAAACAAAGAACGTCTCATATCACAAATAGGTATTTGTTAAATATTTAACCAGATCAGAAGCTTTCTTTTTTTATTACCGCCCGCAGAAAGTACACAATTTCATGTCTCCACCTTGGGTAGGGAGTAGTATTTCCCGCGCGGAGTTATGCGGCCACTATAGTCTAAGAACTCACGGAACGGGTTTTACCCACGCCCGCAGCGCTTTTGGGCTCGCGGCTTCTAAAGAATGTAGAATTATATCCAAAAAGTAAGAGCACATTTTACGATGCGTTTTCAACCCGCAGTGCCCGCGGTCGTTTGCAGTTCCCGCGACAGCGGTCGCCCGCCCGTAGGATCGTACCAGTTTTTTAGCGATGATTTCAACAACAACGGCTTTGTGACACAAATTACCGTTCTCCGTTCTAGAGTTTTGAAATAAAACTGCAGTTCCTAGATCGCTGCGGGTGCAAGTAAAACCCGCTCCTTGAGTTCTTAGTCTTACGAGTATCTTTGTCCAGGTGTAACAAAAAAAAATACTTCAAAACTCACATAATAATACTAAGCTATATATTAAATATACCTAACTACACGTGAACATGTATATAGGTTTACTTAGGAATTTAGCTCACCTCACATCACCAAACTATACCTACCACAAGATATAATTTGTATGCAAAGGTTTTGAAAAAGAAGTAAAGTCATCAATAGGACCAAAGGGCTTAAAGTTAACAGAGGGAGTGTGATATAAGAGATTATACTCTTTAGTTTATCTTAAAAGATACTAGGTGATCCTATTAATCTTGTAATGGTGTCCCTTTTTAATTTTTGCAAAAAAATAATGTTGATACGAATTTAATAATTACATTAAAAAGTTTGCCCGAGAAAATAAAACAATTTACTTTACAAATCATTCGAAGAAATGTAATTCGCAAGTTGCTTTAGTTTATAAAAACATAATAACTCGTATCTAGTAAATGCATAAATACGAAACTTGTAAATATCAATAAAAGTATAAATAATAAATTTTATGACATCGTCTTTTTTTTTATAACAGCAGCGCTTGTTGTTGTTGTCAGTCTCCTCTCGACCGATAAATACTCTGATAATGAAATTCCAGAGAGCAATACAAGGGCAAATCCAGAGTGTGACACCTAAATAAGTAGTCGCAAGAGCGCTGCAAGTCTAATTTCTCCTAAAGGGACACTTGCAAGAGCGCTCTAAGTCTAATTTCCTTTAATCAAAACCATTATAAGACCGTTGTAAGTTATTTTGGTATTACAACGGCAATAACAAGATCATTGTTAGTGTTAAGTTACTTTTAATAAGAGCGTTATAAGGTAACAATAAGTAACAGTTTTCTTATAATATGCGCCTAAATCGACACTTACAGCGGTTCGTAAGTATGTCGTAAGAGTAAAAATTTTTACTCTTAGGACATCTGTAAGATTAAATTTTGCTAGTTGGGAGGTTACTATATTGTAAATATGTTCCGCGAGAAATATAAATTAATAAGTAACATGTTCTGTAATAAATTTATAATGACCAACAATAACCACCACTAATAATAGTACATGAATAATAGCTAGAAAGGATTGAAAATTAATGATACAATTTTAATTTAAAATTTTATTATTATTACATTGTATGTGCGCACTCTATATTGATTTATTATCCGAGTCTGTAACAGATGTGAACTGTAGCTAAGTAAGGGGCACCTTTCTATTAGAAGCTCCGGACTGGAGGAAACACAGTCCGATACGCTATTAAACTATTAATATGCATATAAATAAACGTTAAAGTTAACCAGGACCAGGAAATTACTCCATACCCTCTCGACCGCCCAGACGTCAAATGTCATAATATCGTTAAGCACCAGAGGTAAATTTAACGTACGGACGTAAGTTTGTGGTCAGAGTTTAAATGCCGATTAGACGTAAATACGTATGGAAGTATATATTCAGAATATAGAACCAATATGTATATATTCAGAATCTATATAAAATTGACTTTATTTAGTATATGATATAAACAAATTTTGTGTACAAATAGAGGTAATTCAAGAGTCAATATAGAAATATGCATGTAATCACTAATATGAGGCCTTACTTGAACAATAAAAGGTTTAGTAATATTACTGATTAGTCATTTTATATTCATATTTTTATTAGTCATATAAATAGACATAAAATCATATTTTATTAAATTTGTCAAAGGAAATAGATTTGAAAGTGAAGTTCTAAAAGCGAAAATATCTTTGAAAGCTATTTGCGTTCAAATCCTTTTTTGGCCATAATTATCTACATATACTATACATTTTTTTGGTATATATGATGTCAAAAATAATAACGAGTATTTTTCAAAACAAAACGTGTAATAATAATAATTTGGAAACACTTCCAAAGCGGGAAAAGTGTGCCCCCCTGACACTTCTAAAATAAGATAACATTAACACCAAAAAAATATATAATGTACATTATTATGCAATCTTCCATCTAAAATTGGTTTGAACGAGATCTAGTAAGCAGTTTTTTCTGATAGATACTGTAACACCAACACTTAAAATCACTTAAAATAGTTGTATCTCACTGTCAAGAGGTTGTGCTATCCAGTTTAGCGTCGGGCAAGCTACACTTAACATAAGCATTTTAATACAATGTCTAATATTTAAAGCCCGATGAAGTTGTGAAAACCGCGAAGCTAGCAACGTTAGTCATTTAAAAAACATTGTTACACGCGCAGATAGCAGATTGCAGAAGTCGTATTGAGCTTCCGTGTTAGCTTACATTCCTACTGCTACGACTTACGAGTGTAATTCGCGAATTTAGTGAGGTAAACTGCAACCACGTTATGTAAAATGTATTAAAAGAACTTACTTATTCGTACTTATTGGTTGCTGCTACGAAACCCGTTATGGACGAGTCCGACTCAAGCTTGGCCGCATTTTAAATTGTTGACAAATAAAATGAATAAATTATATTTCCTGACACGTTACACAATCTGAACCTAACCACAAAGTAAGCAAATTATAAGGTAGTGTTATGGGTGATAGTCAACAATTCTAATACATAGAAATAATTAAATAGATAACAGAATAAATTTAATGTTGTAAAAACTTATTTTCTGCGCTAGATACTCCACTTTCAGAAGCGGTATTAGTTATTTATTTTATGATATTGGTGTCATTAATATTTACTTGTGGATTTAAATTTATAAATAATGACGATAGAGGCTATAAAATTATTAGTAATACCAACCTGGAACAGAGATTACCTATGTAGGTTGTGCTGGGATGTCAATACTTTTTCGTAAGTTAATTTAAGGACTACCTTAATCCTCAATTCGGGACACAACAGACTAACTTTAAAGAGGCAAAAACATTAAGGGGGTTTCACCAATCCGGTTGAGCCGTTCCAGGAATCTTCTAACTTGAAAAGGCTTTAACATGAAGAGTATTTACTAAATCGCTCAAGCATTATCCGCGCAGTGTGCAGCAACTTACCAATCTCTGTCGCCACAATGTTAAACAATATAGCATTAATGATGCATTTATCGACTAGTTTGAATTTTGATTTCATAAAAAAATATAAAATTGTACAATAAGTAGTAACCCAACCTCAACTAACTTCTCCGGTTTTGTTGAGCAAATATTCGTTAATTTTTATGTTAAATCGCTGGTTACCTGTTCCTAAGTAAATGTTTATTTTCGAGTATCTTATTCAGGTTTCCTGTAATTCATTTTATAGTGAAGTACTCTTCGGGCAAACGAAGTTTCCTTCTGTCCGGAGTACTTGTTTGTTTTATATTTACATTTTACAAATACAAATTGTTTGCATTGAAAATGGAAATAAAAAAATATGTATTCCTAATACCATAATGTCAGAGATAGCTAATGTCTAATGACGGTTTACGGCCAATATTAATAATCAATCCTAATCCAAAACTTGCTGTCCAAGATTGATATTTTGATCCATTTTTATTTTATCGCTTGCCAATAACATATCTGTGGACAGGATAAATATGGCAATTAGGTATGGGATAGGCCGCCGGATACGCAGCTATCTAGATTGCTTGAAATCCATTAGATTGAGATACATTATTAACATTTGCCGTTAGTGGATGAAGTTTGAAGGTAAAATTTATTTCCCAAACAACCTCGACCTCCAGGATTTCAACTCACTAAGCATCTTTCTGTGTTTGAATATGTGAATTCCCTTTCACTTTAATTCTTTTTCTAGTTTTTCAGTCTCTACTGTTGAAAGGTGGAGGATAATAGGCAAATAAAAAATTGTTAGGATATGTTGTTGCCAGAATACAATGTTTGTATGGAAGTATATAAAACTATCTTTAAAGGCTGGTTTTATACTTATCGAAAATTGGTTCAAGCTAAAAAAAAATAAAACCCAGAATAAATATATTACAAAATTGATAATAAGGCTCGTTGCGTTCAGGTTATAACGTTTCAAATAAATTCAGTATATGCAATTTAAGTAAATACAATAATAGTATACAAATTCTGCTTGTTAAGAAATTCTAAAATAATGCTATATTTTATAAGTTCAGTAGTTTTACCCAGTTTTTTCTTGATTTTCAAATTTACGATTTCAAATTTCGAATTTATCGAAAGCGCACGTTGCAGATGAAGCTCTAACCTTGATTGTCAAATAAGGGGTTTTGCTGATTCCGCCTAAGCAGTGTAACTGTTGTGGCAAATAATCCTCCAAACGACACAGAATGTGACAAGCCTAACTGACGTTCTCACCACCCACCTCCGCGACCAGAACACGAATATAGGAAGAGCTCGGGAAACAATATAAATTGGCACGTTCTTTACATCTGACAACTCTACCTAAAGTTCCCACCTCCTACCTCCGCGACCAGATCACAAACAGAGTCCGAACACGGGAAACAAAACCACTTGTCACGTCCTTCGCCAACTTTGTCAAAGCACTCACCACAGAGAACATCAAATCGCACTCGACGCACGTTTCGCCTCTACACCGGGGCATCCTCAGGAATTCGACCGTACCGTACAAACGACGACACACGACTCGTGTGTCGTCGGTTGTGTCGTTTGGAGGATTATTTGCCAGAACAGTTACACTGCTTACGCGGAATTAGCAAAATAAAGGCTTATTTTACATCTGTTATAACGGATTTCCACAAAGTAACGCCTGATTCAATAAAAAAGTAAGGGTCTGTCCACATCTCTACGTCAAAAACTCTTCAATGTGGAACGGTGCAGAAGACGGATCAAAAAAAATACTACGTAATAAGAGGCGGGACTGACATAGATACATAGCAAACCCGAATTTGTATAAAGTTTACTTGAAAAAGTATAACCCGTATAATTTGAAAGTAAGTCTAAAGGCATTCAGACATAAGGCAACTAGTGCCATATGATCTGGGCGAATAAAAAACATAGCAAACTTATTTTTTTTATTTTTTGATATGAAAGTTGCTTCAAACTGAGACGCACTGCGCGTTGATATGATGTGAAAAGTTAAGTTACCATACCGTAAAATTGCACATGACGCTGCCGCAACGTCACACGTCGCTAAACCTTGTAAAATTCAGGTTCATTATATACCCGGCGAGATAAATAACAATCTCGTCGACATGTGCCGCACGATATATATTCTTCTTCTAGTATTGTCAAAGAGGCGGAAAGAGTCCTCTCTTATGATCTCTGTAGGAAAAGATACAAAAAAGCTATACTGGGGTGAACAGTTCCACGGCGACGTTGCTTGATTGTGCCCAAAGCACGACGCGGCAACGTACCGTAATGCCATGCCGCACTGCTCCGCGTTGGTGACATCGTGACGTGGAGATGTGTATAAGCCGTAAGTATTGAAAAAAATACGTTTGCTGGCAAGCGCACTAACAACCGTCTAGATCGTCTTTAATCTGAAAAGACGTGCTACATCACATTTACACACGAGTTTATTTATACACGCAATAAACATACTCGTACAATCTCTTTTGCAATTGGACATTCGGTAACCTGTATATTTCAATGAATTTCTTCAGATTTGTTGTTCAACTAGTAAAGTATTCATTCGAGTGCGGAACAAAGCAGTCTTGTTCCATACAATATGACAGCAATTCAATAAAGAAGTGCTGCTTGTGACATCATGCAACCAATCGGCCTGTCCGTACGCATATAGATTTCAATTCTCTAAAAAAATTATACATTTTCATATTGTTTGCCTACATTTGGACGTTAAATTGCCGTTGTTAATATTTGCATTAAAAAAGTAGTGGACGCATCATTACAGCTTAAACTACATTAAAGTGTCACTAACACTAAACTTTACCATATGAAAGAAAACTATCGAAAGTTTGGCGGAACATTAGAAAGTTTAAGAAGAAGAAAGAAGAAGAAAAAATATTTATTTGCGGAAAAAAAAGGAAAAAGGAAAGAGTGTTATAAAGATGTTACAAAATTATTTTAGCGTAGGTACTCACATATTCTACCAACTTGTGGTGTGCAAATATTTCAATAGGTTTTTAATTATTTATTTACTATTTACACACTGTAGCAAACAATTTTTAGAATGTTAATTAATTTATCCCTATCGACCGTAAACTACCACCGTTCCCAAACCTAGCCAGACAGGAGAAGAAACGGCAAAACAAACTCCCCGGCAACCAATCATATTAGAAATACTTTATTATTATTTATTCTTGTCTGCAAGAAAATCTTTGTAAACACTATAATATGTTTTCTCCAAAAGTAAGTTCAATACCTTTTTCGAAGTTTATTTGATGGAAGTGATTTAAGATTATCAGGAATTTGGTTGTATATACGAATGGACATGTAATACAAACTATTTTTGTAAATGTTGAGTTTTTGGTTAGGCAAATGTAGTTTATCACTATTTTTAAAATGTGACAAACCTAGCAACCTTTGTGTACATGTGAAATAAATGTTGATGTTTTTTTACAAATACCTACACATATAGCCAATGTATATAAACAAGGTTAAGGTAATATTTTAAGTGACTTAAAAAATGGCTTGCATGAATGTAATTGATTGACACTACATATCGCACGTATACACTTCTTCTGAACTCTGAAGAGTCTAGTTAATTCTACAGAATTCCCTAAAATAGGAATACCATACCGCAAAACGGAAGAAAGATACACATAATAAGCTAACAGAGATGCCTTTAATCCTGTTATTTCTCTAATTCTTCTCGACAAATATACAAACCTATTGATTTTATTGCAAAGTAAATCAATATTCGATTTCCAGTTACAAAATTTATCGATTTTTATTCCTAGGAATTTAATACAATCTACATTTTCAATAGTAGTATTATTTAAAATAACATCTACTTTTTTAGTATCTCTATAATGTGTTTGAAATTCAACTAGTTTTGTCTTCGTAAGATTTACTTTTTGATTGTTTTTATTTAACCATTCTGTCACTTTAGTCAAAGTTTTACTTGTTTCTTCAAACAAATCTTTTTTTGTTTTTGCTCTTGATGAAAAGTGTAGTATCATCAGCAAACAAAATTGAATCATGATTGATATCGTCAACTAAATCGTTTATGTAAATTATGAAATGTAATGACCCTAAAACACTACCTTGTGGCACAAAGCAGTCATTAAATAGATGACATGAAGTGTAGACTTTCTTGCTGTTTCCACTTACTGTGGATATCTCAACACATTGCTTTCTATTTTCTAAATAGTTTTTAAACCATTCTAATGAATTACCTCTAATACCATATATCTCAAGTTTCGTTAACAAAATTTTGTGTGATACAAAATCAAACGCTTTACTCATATCTAAAAATACAGCAAGGGAAAACTTATTACTATTTAGGCATTCTGTTACTTTTTTAACTAAGTCGCAACATGCATAAACTGTAGACCTACCTTTTCTAAATCCGTCTTGATTTTTTTTTAATAAATGAAACTGAAGTAGATAACTGTATAATTTGTCATACATTATTTTTTCAAAGATCTTAGAAATCAGTAGAATGATAGTTATTGGTATATAATTGTTCAAGTCACACATATCCCCTTTTTTAAATAATGGCTTGACAATAGACTTTCATAAACTATCAGGATATTTTCCTTCAAAAAATTATTGGTTAATTATATGACATTTGTGATAACACTGGCGTTTTTCAAATTATGTATAACCTTAACTAAATCATGCTCATCAACTAGTGTCAAAAACATGGTTCATTACGATTAGACAAATTATAAGATTCCATGCCATTTGTAGAACAAGCCTGATTAATTTTATAACAAGATTTGGTCTGATTTGTAAAGAACTTGTTGAAATAATTACAAATTTCTTGAGCATCAGTGTATATAGAGTTATTTATTTTAATTTGTTCTATATCTTCTTTAGACATTTTATTTTGAAATGGACTTTTAATTATATCCTACGAAGCTTTACATATATTAGAAAACTGTTCAATATATTTTAACGATGCTTGCTTCTGATTGCTAGTATGCATTTAGATAATACCTTTTAATAACGTAAGTAAATCGTCAAATTTTTCTTTTTGTTAAATTGGGAATAACGATAATTTAAATACAACTGACGTTTTACTTTATAATATTTTAAAAGATCTTTAGACAGCCATTTGTTTTTTATTGGCTTGTTTGACATCTTACTTTGAATTTTTGGAAAACATAATTCATAAAATAATATGAAAGTATCATGAAATTCATTAAAAGCCTCTTCATAATTATCAAAAGTAAGAACTTCACTAAAACTTAAAGAAGACAGACATTCATAGAACTTATTAATACTTTCTTGTCCAAATACACGCTTTGTTTCAAACTAAGAGGTATGCTTCGGCTTACAATATGAAACTGGCTTTATGTCTACTTGTATACTTTGTGCTGTTTCATGGTCAGACAAGCCAAAACTGTGAGTGTCAGAGCAAACATTATCTAAATTGCTAGCTATTACATCTAAACATGCAAGTTTCCTTGTAGGTTTGAAAATAATGTTGACATAAATTATTATTTTCTTTTATGAGTATTGGTAGATTGTAAAAGGTCTATATTCCAATCTCCATATAAAACAAATTTCTTTTTAGAATTTTTCATATTTTTTTCTAATAATAATTCGAAATAATTAAGAAGTATATCTACATTTAAACTAGGAGTACGATATAGACATATTACTATTAAATTATAATTTATTATCTCCACTGCACAGCATTCAAAAGAGTATAGTATGTGCATTTGTAAATCTAGAGTTTTAAAATGAAGTTCTTTACATAATAATATACAGGTGCCAATACTTCAACAACAACAACAACATTCAAAAATTTTTCACTGCGAAAATGTTTTTATGGCTTTTAAAGGACTGCAATCGATTTCACTCCTAGCAAATATACAAGTACCACCTCTGCGTTGATTTTGTCTGCAAAAATGATCACTCACTTCATAGTTATGCAGTTTTAAAAGGTTGATATCGTATTGAGAAATAAAAGTCTCACATAAACATAAAACATCGAAAATAATATGTTTCTCCAAGTTTTTAATAATAACCGACTCTATCATTTCTATTTTACTAGTGAATCCTGCAATGTTTTGATGAAATATTCGTAATTAACTGGGTTTAGTCTCGAAAAAAGTCTTAACAGTTTGATTTATTATTATTTTTAAAATAGTAGGGGATTGTACCTTTTTTAACAGGAGTATTTGTGAGTTAATATTTATTTTACTATGACTTAAAATCTTACTATGTGTTTTAATTTTAAAATA
>NJDC01009170.1:64961-79798 GCA_002245475.1 Calephelis virginiensis
TCTTAAACAGACCCCTAAACCGACTAATAACCAAGTAGTGGTCCGTGTTAAGAGTTGGGCTTCTCAAGGCTCTCGTGTCCATTAAGCACTTCCGGAGGTGACTATCAACCAAAATCAAATCTATCATACTCATTTGATCATTCCTTCTCCATGTATACGTATGTATGTCCGTATGCTGAAACATTGTGTTAGACACAAGAAGATTTCTTTCCACACATAAATCTACAATATGCTTACCAGCATCATTCACTCTCTTATCACCATAGGGTCCAAGAACGGCCTCGTAACCGTCCCGTCGCGTCCTCACCCAACCATTCAAGTCACCACACATAATCACTTTTTCATTTCCTTCAACCATATCCAGAACATCCCTTACAGAATCCCAAAACTTTTCAACGCATCAAGATGATGGGCATGATACTTTAAACTCTGACGCGAAGTCCGAAGGTGGAAATCAGCGGCTGGAATTAAATCAAACAACTCCTCAGAACATACCCCATGATAGATGCGGTAGAAAATATTGAGGAATCCAACATTTTTACGCAGCGCTAAGGAATCAAGCCGATTCAATCAAGTCAATCGAATTGCTCTACGTTGAATGCGGTCAAACAGAATTAGCTGGTACTGTGTAGTTGAGAACCGTACTCAATATGAGGCCGAATTTGCGCTTTGTATAGTTGTAAGCGATGTGTCGGCTTGAAATACTGTTTCGCTTTACTGAGCACACCAAGTTTTTTTGATGCTATTTAAACCTTCTCCTCCAGATGACCACGAAATTGAACATCACTCGAAATGTAAACGCCAAGTATACCAATGCAGGCTGTGGCAGTTACGGAAACGCTCTCAAATCGAGGAGATGCGACGAAGGGAATCTTTTTAGTGGCAAACGCGCAAACTTGTGTCTTGCTAGGGTCGAATTGCACCAGATTCTGCTTGCCCCAATAAGAAATTTCGGACAAAAATTTAGACACAAGTTGGTTCCGGCTCTCGAGGACATGTTCCCGAGAAATATTACGCCGGCAGGAGTTTAAGGTTTCCCCAGTAGTGTCGTCTGCATAGCAATTAGTGTTACTAATTTGCAACATGTCATTGATATGCAGAAAAAACAGAGTAGAGAAATCACACAGCTTTGGGGAACACCAGTATTGACAAGCTGGGACTCCGAGCACATGCTCTATATCTCCGTGTGAAAGTATGTGTAGTTTGTCTATATCCTGTCTTTGTCCTGTAGACGCATAGTCTATGCGTAAGTTATTCGTTTTCACTTGAACTTTTGCAGGAATAGCTATTATCAAAGTTAGTTTATGTGAATTTTTACTAAGCATCAGCCAGACGGAGGTAATCACGTTCTAATCACGCCTTCGACAAAGTAGACCTTGGTGTAAACTTTGTCGAAGTTGTTTGTTTAAAAAATATAGATAAAAAAATATAGTTTAAAAACTTGTTTACATTCTGATTATCAGAATTGTTTTCAACATCAACATCCGCATTAAATCGATGCTGATTTTATTGTTGATATTCAGGTCGTGACATGTCCGTTGAGTGCGCGGCTTTCCTTCCGCGGCGGGAATTTTTGACCAATCAATATAATATGTAATCAATATAATAATAAATAAATCACTTGTCATCACAATTGAATTTTTAAAGTAATTGATCTCGAAGCACGGTAATGCAACCTTTTCTCAAAGTCTTTAATCGTTTTTTAAACCCTCATAGAGTTTGGTTACGGTGTTCCAGATAGTTCATATTCTCAGAATAATGACTAATTAAACATACAAAGTCTCAATCGAACAGTTCTAATACTTTAAATTTCGTTCGTTCTATAGATTTCGTCACTGATACACTCACTGATACACTGACACACTGATGATCATCAAAATGTTTGGCTACTTCCTGAAGTGGTAGAAAGCTGAAATTTGGTATGTAATCTAAGTTTAGTATACAACCAACAAAAAAATTCATAAACTTTTGACTTTCACCCCCTCCCCCATCTCCTAAAATGGGAGGGTGAAAGTTTGTTTGAGACTTCAAAATGTTAGGTTATCTTTTTCACAGAGTAAAGCTAATGTGGTTGTCTTGGCAACATTTAACAAGAAATGTTTTTGGTGGGATACAGTTTTATAAATTATTCCTTCGCCACTAATAAGTGAAGTATAAAAGTACTTTACATTAGTAAACAAAAATGTAATATTTTTGGAAAGGATTATTCTCATAATTAAACCAAACTGGCCCGTGGATTAGATAAGTGTCTGATTGACGATAGGTTTGCCAACTAGGTTTGGTAACATTGTGGGTTTAAATAAAGTACCTAAAGCTAATCGTGAGTAATCTGGTTTACCGCTGCCTACTTCTTCGGGGACATGTGCGTGGACATATATTTTTTTCATTAAATTAGCATCCGCATCAGCATCAGCTGATATTTATTTTAAAAAATCAGCATCAACTGATGTTAAAAAAACCTGCATCAGCAACAACCCTGTTATTAATCTCACAAACGATAACCGACATTTAACGAAGGGCTTATAGTTAACGGTTTCATATAAATACGTCAAATTAACTATCGGTTAAGCTTTACCTAATGTTGGTAAATTGTGGCTTACAACAATTTTAAACTTGCATAAACAATCTTCAATATTATCTACTCTTTGCAGAGTTTTCTTTTGGATCACAATCGAAATTATAGAATATTTGAATTTCTTAACAATAATAAAATTAAAAATCAATCTTTGACTTAGCAACATACGTATCTAAAGGTTTTCTCGAGCTACCAACTCCTGCAATACGTGCATTGGATCGATACCTCAGTTGGTAGCTCTGTATATATTTCTTTACATAGAGGATAAAAGTATCCTGTACTTTAGGCGTCGAGGACACAGAAGGTTTAGGTCGTTTTCGAAAGCGATGTTTTTGTTGCTCTTTTTGGTGTTTTTTTTTTAAAAACTTGAAAGTTTTGCATCCAGTGCTAACTTTGGACGTAAATAAGTAAAGTAAAACTACTAAAATGTGGGAACCATTTAACGACAATATTTGTTAATTTACGATTAATTTTATTTATATACTTGCACTATTCTTTGAAAATTTGAATGATTTATAGTATAGAAGAGATTAAATTTAAAATGCAAGAACAAGTTACTACTTGCAGTCGTATTTATGGACACACGTAAATTTCAAACATTGGAATCTTACCAAATTTTTGAAACAAAGAAAACATATTTATTTGCGGAATATGTATGTAAATGAGGTGTTAAAAAATATTCAACTATATCAAAATATTCTACCATATTTTGGTGTGCAAATAATTTAATATTAATAAAAATAATATTATTTAATTACATACACTTTAACTTTTAAGCCAATTATTTATGTTTATAACTAGTTAAATTATTTGAAAAATGAAATTTATTTATTTGCTGAAAATGTGTGTTAAAAGCAGTTACAAAAGATATTTGTTAATACCAACATATTCTACCACGTTGTGGTGTTCAAATATCTTTAAAATTATACAAATTTATTATTAAGATTTGTAACATATTATGCTTTAATATTTCAACAAAATTTTAAAATATAATTATGTTCAACCCTAACTACCATAAGCTACCACCGTTTCCAAGCCTAGCCAGTCAGGAGAAGAAACAGTGAAACAAACTCCTCGGCAACCAAGAATATATTGTTTGTTATGAAATTCGTTTTAGGAAAAATAATTACCTATTAAACTTTTATGCAAAAAACTAGTTTACACTCTAGTAAGCTTTATCTAACGACAAGTCAAATAGCTTCTTTCGAAACCTTTTTAAAAGCAGTTATTTAAGGCTATCAGGAATTTTGTTATATATACCAATTGACATACAGTACACATTCTTTTTATAAACATTAATTTTTTGACTAGGTACATGCAACTTCTCACTATTTCTAAAATGTGAACTTCCTAAAATTGATTAATGATAATTTTATCTTATAAACAAAGAAAATACTCAAGTATTTAGCAAAGACAAACTTATAATTCTGCGAAGTTTCACTTTTTTTTGAATTATTATGAAAAAAATACATGATTATCAGATGAAACTTATTTTTGTAATCTAAGAACATATTACAACTTACAAGTACAACAATAATGCTACTCCTAAATTGATGGTGATAGTGGTGAGGGGTAATCAGTGAAGGAATTTATTGAAATCGAAGTCGTTTTTTTCTATTTTACTTAGTTTAAATTATTGACATATTCTCAAAAAACCAATTTGAAACGTTATTTTACTGTTAAAAAATTTGAAACTTTCAATGGTGGGTAAGTCAAAAATATTTCATGGAACAAAACTTTTTTATGATTCGTGAATCTATCATCACCGTACTTTATTTTCATAAAAACCAACCTTCAAGAATAGATGAGATCCACCCCCAAAGCAAAAGCAGCCAATAGCACAGGGTGAACTTTAATGTAAAGGTTCTGCAGAACCTTAAATGACATTTTTATGAAAATCCTTGCTATTTGGCGATTAAGTTTGAGGTAAAATGGGGATTTATTTCACCAAATGCATAAAGTAGACATATCAGCTTGTGCATCTTATACCTAGGCACTGTCTTTATTTTTTAATTTTTATTTCCTATTCAAGAATACAATAAAAACACTTAAAAATGAAAATAAAAGATGAAAATGAAAATTATTTATTTGCGGAATTATTTATTTGTTTGACGTATGTTTCTCACACTCTACAGCTGTAGATGTTAATACGTCACAAGAATGAATGAATGAACTTAAAATAACAAAATTGTGTTAATGTAAGTGAAACTTATAGAATAATACGATTTTTTTTAAATATATTTCCTTACAATTAGATACGTTATAGTGCAAAACTGTCTGTTTGTAATTGATAAGTAATGTTTAATTTATTTAGAAAAGTATCACGAACATATTTCCGAAGAGGTAGGCAGAGGCACAACCAAGGCACCCACGTCTAGCCGAAGACACTAAGTCCCACAATGAGATAAGTGGCAAGCCTATCGCCTACCGGGCACATATCTAATCCCGGGCAACGATAGTTTTAACAGAAAATGGATAATGCATAATAACTAATTTTTTTTTCGTTGCCCGACCCGGGAATAGAACCCGGGACCTGAAGAAGTCAAGACCGACGAAGGTTCTAAAAATAACATAAGAACAAAACTCGGTGACTTATTTTGTAAAGTTATAATAACATAAAAACGTTACTTTTGTAGGTATTATTCGATTCCTTTTGAATTTGGTATTCTTCTGTTAGTAACTTCACAGTTACCTATTTATTAAATGAAATGACGTAGTTTAATCGCCTCTGTGGTCTAGCGGTTCAGTTGTTGGACTTGACTGCATGAGGTCTCGGGTTCGAATCCCGGGTCGGGTAACAAAAAGAAAATTGGGTTTTTCCAATTTTGTAATAAAAAAATGTTGCTCGGGATAGGATATGTGCCCGGTTGGCGATAGGCTTTCCACCTATCACATTGTGGGACTTAGTATCTTCGGCTAGTCGTGGGTGCCCTGGTAGTGCCTCTGCCTACCTCTTCGGGGATATGGGCGTAAAGATACTTTTTTTTATGACTTAGTTTTGTTGATTGTGATCTGTTTACTAGATTCGGAGCTGCAGGCTGCGACGGAGGGAGTGACACTGCTGCATACCTCTGGATGATAGAACATGGCCTGCCGACAGAAGACGAATACGGCCCATACAAAAACCAAGTAATATAAATATTATTTTAATAAATAATTAGAGTTGTATAATTATTTGCAACAGGGTTAAACTGAAAAGCTAACATTCGTAATGTAACATCACAATATGTAAAGATAGTCATGTTTAAGTCGACTAAAAAAGTATAAAAATTAAATGTAGTATTTCTATGATATTAAACAAGTTGAATATTATAAACTATTTCAAAAAATTAATTGTTATTTACTAATATTCGAGTGGTTTGTTCTAAAAATATTTTGTTTAAGGATGGCTTCTGTCGTATACAAAACATGACGAAGAAATTTCCGATCAAGGGATTTACTGATGTCACCCCCTTCAGCGTCACTGCTCTTAAGGTAAATTATAGTTCACGCAAAACCTGCATGCCGTTGCGCAGTACTAATGTCAAGGTGCTGAGAAGTGAGGAGGCGTACCGTGCTCTCACTCATATTCGTTCTTAATGGCGTTTCACCTCTTTTGCTTGGATACAGTTGCATTAAACTTTTATTTTGTGTTATTATTTTGCATTTTATTTTATATACGTGGAAAATTTTGTTTTTTGAAAAACACACAACCTTTTGGATATACATTTTGCCAGAAAAGTACCAGGAACAGATCAATAATACGCAACCGGTTTGTTATTCATCAAACTTTATTTTATCACCTCAAAGTATACTCCTTCAGAAACGATACAATTACGCTAAAGAATAATCCAATCATTAAAATATTTTTAAGCGCTGTTTCCGGTATTAGCTCAGTTCTCGCCGCGAATTCTCTTTTATGTCTTCTACCGATTGAAAACGGGCGACACGAAGAAGTAATTTGAAGTTAAGAAACAGAAAGAAGTCTGCTGAAGTTATATCTGGTGAATTAGGTGATTGGTCGATGTTAATTGTTGAGTGTTTGGTCAAAATCTCAATCATAACGATGGCCTTGTGCGAAGGCGCATTATAGTGGTGCGAAATCCAAGTTTTTTTTTACACAAGTTACAAATCTGAACTTTTTCATCAAATTTGATCTCTTAAACGCTTCATAACATTTAAATAATATTGCTTATTTACCTTTTGATTTTAACGCAAGAATTCGGAGTGCACACCACCACGGTCGTCAAAGAAAACCCTGAATATAACTTTTACTTTTGAACTAGTAATTGGCGTGGTGTTTTCGGTTTCAGTTCAGATCGAAGGTTCTAGGTACTCCGAAACTAGTTGACTGTTTTGCATGTTAAGCTTATAAATCCACGTCTCGTCACCAATGACAATGCGTTTCAAGAATATTGGAGCGGAATTGACTCGTTCTAGCATAACCACAGTGACACTGTATGTATGTAATATAAATAACAGATGTAACTCAAACTCCGCGCCAAAATGGAAAACAGTTGTACTCATCGAAAAATAGCAAAATAAAACAAAATTTTGAATTTTGAACTATAAACAAATAGTTCATTCCCGATACTTTTTGACTGAATGAATAATGACTTTATGTAAGATGTGCCATGATTTTGTTACTTTCTTGCATATGCATAATTGTTTTGTCTTGTGAAACAATATGAAGTTTAGATAACTAACATACTAAACTATAACAACAAACATACTAAAATAAAATATTTTAAACTGGCGCCGAATGTCGCTATTCAGTTGTATCTTCCTGCACCAGGCGACAGTAGCTTACCACCACTTACCACCAGAAAAGCCGTCTGCTTAATTGATTAATTTCAATATATAGAAAAAAAACGTTCAACAGTATTTTATCTCTAGGTATATTATGTGATGAACAGACTAATAATTAAGTAGTTAGATAATTATTTAAAGAAATGTTCCAGGTAGCGCTAGTGAACCATGGACCGCTTTCTGTGTCAATACACGCTTCGGATCTTCTTTTATTGTACAGCGGTGGGATCTTCTACGATATTTTGTGGTAAGTATTACGTGTCTTCATTGCCTTCAATAGGGTTTTATGAATTATAAGTATATTTTCATAAACTAGAAAAAAAATCAACCGTGGACAGGGACTGAACCCGAAACCTGTGTCTTACGCTCACTTGGATCAGCATCGTCAGAGTAAGATGGATGTCTCAAATTCAAATGAAAAATATCTCAAGAGTGTCAGATTGATATTTTAACAACATAATATGTTAAACACTCGTAATTTCCGACTTCGATTGTACGAGTTTTGAAGTGCCAAATGTTATGAATTTGCAACACGGAAAAATTGTTGCTCGGAAAAAATGATACCACTTTACTTTTAAATATTTCATAAGCATTCCGCATAAAATCTTTCATTAGATCAATTTTTATTTTTAGTCAACCAAAGATATTGAACCATCAAGTAACATTAGTTGGTTATGGAGAAAGAGACGGAGAAGAATATTGGATTGTGAAGAATTCATGGGGAAAACAGTGGGGACTAGATGGATACTTCCACATCTCCACCCGAGACAATAATTGCAATGTGGCGACCAAACCTACTTACGTTGTTTTCTAAAACGAAATCTTTTGTGTTACCATTAATTAATAACAAAAAAACAATAATTAACACATTAAAAACATTACATAAATAACATTTCTCTCATCTTTTGGCCAAGAATAGAATACAAAATTTGAATTTTGTAAGTTTATATTCAACTTTCGAAATAATATTCAAATTCAAATTATCTTTTTTTTTGTTAACGTAATGTACTTACACATTAAACTAAGAACTTACTAAACGACAAGAAAAAAGGCCATAGCGTTACAGAGGTCAACTCCACGTTCAGCTCCAGTCATGATTACAAAAAGCAGTATCCCAGTATACTGGGAGGTATGATTACCAATCGCAAACTCGAAGAAAACATCTTACAGTGTACTTTTTAAATAGCTACTTGTAAGAAAAGATTTTATAATAATAATGAATGTAGACTAAACACCAACAATGTATATGTTTCGGCAAACGACGTACAAACAAACCACACTTTCATCATTGTGTTGCTTGTTCCTAAAGTTTGCGCATGGGGACGCGGCCATCTTTCCAACATACATTTCTTAGCTTTTAGATCGTAATGGTGTATTCATTTGCACAGAAGTCTTTTTCGACGACATTTAGCTAGTGACACTCGGGTCAACCTCTTTTACTTTACGGCGTCTACATTTTGTTGCCCAAATTATATTCTGGTTTCTCGATACATTACTGTCACACCTTTTTTGTAAATATATACTGTAGTATGTTTTTTGATATCAATTCGGTCAATTTAGAAAACCAAAATTTAACAAGTAATAAAAGTTTCCGACGCAACAAATATTTGTAAAGACTTTGGGTGTACCATTATATGTAAATTGCCCAAAGTCTCCATCGATCACATGTGTGTAATGTACATGACGTGTACCCAAGGTCAAAGTTCAAAAAATTAGTTTTTTTGGATTTTTCTTAAAAATGGTAAAGTGCGTCGAACAAGTACGTTCTGCTAAAGTTGTAGATCTTAAAATTATCTACAGTTTGGGTATATACATATTTATCTAAGACCCACCATTTCCCAGACATTACGTTTGTAAGAATCACATTTAAAAATTACCTAGAACCTTTAACTTGACACGACGATAGCGACTTTTAATGATTTGGACAGAGATCTGTTCACAAATTTGAATATATTTAGGATTAAGGTTGCACGTGTTTAAAAAATATTGTTTTGTATGTTTCAAATAAATAAATGTTATTAATACAGTTTTTTTTCAGTTAACCAACTCTAAATTATCTTGACACATTTTCAAAAGCGATAGTATTATTGTATTGTTGTTTGCCGAGTTATCATTTTTGTATTTAAATAGGAGAGGGCTAACGAGAAAGGGGGTCACCTGATGGAAAGTGATCACAGCGGGCAATGGACAACTGCAACACCACGTGTATCACAGATACGTTACCGACGGCGATCTTTAACGAATTACATGCTGTTTACTTTAAGGTTTCTCAGTCGTATTCATTTGGAAAAGCCGCCCTTGGTAACTGAACGCTGAACGTGAATGTTTTATATTATTTTTGCAAACAAATTCTTTAGACCTTAACCTGAAAAGTTCGTGTTAGGATATTTTTCCCCCTTGTTCCTCGTGTTGGGGATATATCTCCATGTTTGTTAATAGCTTATACTTGCGAACACATAATATTATAACCAATTTTTTTTCTTGTTATAAGCCCGCAGCTGCTTACCACCCAAGCAGCTGATATGTAGAAGCATCGGTTTTGTGACACTGTTAGACATGAACAAACACATTGACCATTTATAAGAAAAGAAGGCACACAAATAGAGGAAATTTCGAAATACCCACTCGTGAGAAAAGAAGTCCTAAGTACACGAGGCCTATACACATCAATGGTTTTAATCACGCATTAATAGCCCGAGAAATAAATATTTTGCCTTGTGCTTTATAAATTTAGCGACAACCCTTCAAAACGAGAACTGACGTTATGGCGAAAAAGTTAAGTTGGTGATCCCAATCCGGCAAGATATTGAAGAATCTTCCTCGTCCGACTGATTATCCAGCAATTTGTATCACACGTTCATTCTGATAGTGGAAATGAGGTCATAATCCAATGACTGAATATCTATGATATGGATAAAACTACCGTATATCGAACATGTAAATTGTAAAACCCAAGGGCATGTAATCTTTTACCCCTCACACCCCACAGGCCCCACACGCCGACTGTCTCGACTGTTATTAAAGATTAGAAGCCTTAGGGAATAATTAATACTGAAAGCTCAAGTCAGTTGAAAACATAACAGCTACAATACGATTGTACCTGCGGCTAAATTGCATTACCCACCGTTGCCCATAAGTTGTCTACATACCTTATACAAGAATCATTTTCATTGTTTTTATTCTTAGACCTCGTTAAGAATACAATTTTGTGATCAATCTAGCAACGTCCAGGACAACAATATTTTAGAAACTTAAACAAATATGATTTCAAAGTTTGTATAAAAGATACTTGTAAATGCACAAGTTTATGAGAATGGATGGATATTTGTCACCCTTTCGGACAAACTATCAAACGAATTTTGATGAAAATTTATCGGAATATAGCTTATACATCTTAATAACATAGGGAGGTATATTTATATCGCCTCTGTGGTCTAGCGGTTCAGTTTTTGAACTTGACTGCATAAGGTCCGGGGTTCAAATCCCGGGTCGGGCAACAAAAAAAATTGGGTTTTTCCAATTTTCTAATAAAAAAATGTTGCTCGGGATTGGAAATGTGCGCCCGGTTGGCGATAGACTTGCCACCTGTCACATTGTGGGATTTAGTATCTTCGGCTAGTTGTGGGTGCACGGTTGTGCCTCTGTCTACCTCTTTGGGGATATGGGCGTGAAGATGCTTTTTTTTAGGTAACATTAGAAACATTGACTGCTAAGCGTACGGAATCGCGGGCAGAGCGTAATTAATTCATTTATTATTTCTCAACATCAAGAGGTTGGGAACCGTTGATTTACACGCAGCACACCGGCGCACCGCTAATGGGTATAATTACTTCCTCTGATCTGATAGTGTGTACCGTGCTGGAGAACCTGCTCCTAGCTGTTTACTTTCTATGTTATACTTTCGCTAGCTCAGCAATTAAATGAGTATTTTGTTTTTCTTTGTTTTAAACTTATTTGCATGTATACTTTCATTTCGGGTTACCTACTTAAAGGCGAAAACCGTAACATCGAGTTTTGTTTCTTTGAAAACAATTAAATGACATCTCCATACTGCAAAGCCTTGTTAAATCAATATCTTGTAAAATAAGCCTTTATTTAGCTAATTCCGCGTAAACAGAGTAACTGTTGTAGCAAACAATCCTCCAAATGACACAGAATGTGACAAGCCTAACTAACGTTCCCACGAATAAAGGAAGAACTCGGGAAACAATATAAATTATTGTCACGTCCTTCGCATGTGACAACCCTACCTAAAGTTCCCACCTCCCACTTCCACCACGACCAAATCACGAATGGAGTCCGAACTCGGGAAACAAAACCACTTGTCACTTCCTTCGCTTCGATTTTACTGCGAAGACTTGTTTAATCGACGTCCTCTTACTGCGATGTTATATTACTGCGAAAACCAAATAGCTACATCGATTTTATTTTTCACAACTAATATCCAACGTTACTTTTAATTTTAAAAGCAGAGAACGTCCATGGCTCGGCCATGCTCATGGATAGATGTGTAAGTAGATAATTATTATTGTAGACCATTGTAAATTATGCTGAATTATTTTGGCTATTTCGCGCTTCTTTGTTAGAATTTTTGAAGTTTATGAATCAAGGATACAAAATTTACATATAAACCTACCTCTTCAATCACTTTATGTATTAAAAAAAAGCATCAAAATCCGTTACGTAGTTTTAAAGATTTAAACATACAAATGGACATAGGGACAAAGGAAGCGATTTTGTTTTATAGTATGTAGTAATACATTGTTATAAACAATATCTTTCTTGTTTTTAATAATTGCCGAACAACTAAAGGTACAGGTGCCGGTTCGCTTGATACAAAATCATCTAAACTAATCTAAAATTAGATTCAGAGTCATCTAATCACGTTTGGTATTCTGCTGTACACATCTAAACTAAAATTGTAGCTTGACAGATCTAAAACATTTTAGTTGTTCAATTTAGGTTTTTCGTATTCTAATGTACATTTTTTATCTCAAATTTCACTTAAAATTACAAATGTCACTTTATTTTAAATGGATTTTTTCAGAATTCGATTAAGTTTAGTTTCCGTATAAACCGCTCTTGTTTTCTTATTATTGATTGTTAAGTTCTAGTAGAGTAGCCCTATGATTAAAACAGAAAATTGTATGATATCAGCATAGTAGTAGATTTGTCTAAAAAGTACTCACGAAATTATGATTCCATAATTATAACATTAACTTGATCGTCTCTGTGATCTAGCGGTTCAGGTGTTGGATTTGACTTCATCAGGTTCCGGGTTCGATTCCCGGGTCGGGCAACAAAATGGAAATCGTTTTTCTTTCCAATTTTGTAATAAATAAAATGTTGCTCGTGATTGGATATGTGGCCGGTTGGTGATAAGCATGCCACTTGTCACATTGTGGGACTTAGTGTCGTCGGCTAGTTGTGGGTGTCCTGGCTATGCCGGTGCTTGTCTCTTCGGAGATATGGGCGTGAAGATACTTAACATGTAGTTGAAAATGAGAATTTATCAAGTAGAAAGCATTACAAAGAATAGATCAGACATAAAAATTTGGTACTCTGTTTGAACCCTTTTGGTATATCTCGTGCTATATATTTAATAAAGATGCCTTTGATATCCCATAAATAAATCAAGGCCACATCCCAATTCCCAACTAGCTAAAAATTTAAAAATGTTATTGTTATTATACTTACATACATACATACATATCTTCACGCCAAGTCCCTTACGGGGTAGGCAGAGAGTATCGAGTGCCAGACCTCACGATCCTGACAAACCTGTCTTGCTTCCTTCACATTCATAACCCTTTTCATACAAACATAATTAGCATTATCATGTAGTTGAGTATAATATTTACCAAAAAGGTACCTAAGTACAAAAATACAATAATACAAAAATTACAATAAATAAAATTAAAAACATATTATAAAATTCTAATATATTATTTTTTTACTAAGGTGATAAGCACAAATCTAGCTCTCCTGAAAAAACTTTGTCTTATAGACACCATAAATGTTATAATCATTGCATGCATGAATGCAATCCAGAGGCCGAGGCGTTGGGCCTAATGTGTAAATCTACTAGTTACCTGGATATAGTGAACAAATATATTGTGTTATGTGCATTATGCTGTTTACATACATACATTTAAATGTATAACAGAAATCTGTGTATGAGTATTGTTTTTTTTTGGGACTTTGATTCATTTGAACATGTCAGTCCCATCATAACTTAACTTTACATTAGTAAGATAACAATCGTGTGACATTTACGAGGGCCATTCAATAAATTTTTAGCCTAAGAAAAAATAAAGAAAATTTTGAGAAAGTAAAGATTTATTTTTCAACATAGTCTCCTTTCAATTCAATACACTTGGACCAGCGATGCTCTAACTTTTTTAACCCGTCAAAAATCTTTTGCCGGCGAGTGACTTTTTCAGATTTGGGAACAAGAAAAAGTCGCATGGAGCCAAGTCTGGAGAATACGGTGGATGGGGCAGCAATTCGTAGCGCAATTCGATCAATTTGGCCATGACAACGGCGGAGGTGTGAGCCGGTGTTGTTGTCTGGTGTGAGCAAACGCGGCACCCATCGCGCCGACAACTTTTTCATACCCATTTTTTCGTGCAGAATATGATGCACTGTCCCATCTGCGATGCCTACAGTCTCAGTTATCTCGTGAATCTTCAGTCGCCGGTCTGCCAACACGAGATCGTGGATGTTTTTTACGTTTTCTTCTGTAGTAGCCGTTTTGCCGTGGCTCATCAAAAACCGACGTGCGGCCACGAGCAAACTCGTTGAACCAATTTTTGACGGTCGCCATCGAGGGAGAAGAGTCACCGTACACAGCATCCAAGCGCTTTTTGATTTCGCTGCGCGTTTTCCCTTCCAAAAACAAGAATCTAATCACCGAACTATATTGTTCTTTTTTCATTTTTGCAAAACCGACCGACACGCTCGCTTCCAAAGGCTGTCGAAACAAAACAAATGAAGGGAAAAGACTGAAAACTACTTGATAGACTTCAAAAAGTATTTACTGCACGACAGTAAAACTCTTTTGTAACAACAACGCCATGAGGCGATGAGGCTAAGTAATTATTGAAGGCCCCTCGTAATCTACCAAACTATTCAAGTAAAAATTAATCAACATAAACACTGCATTTGAAGCAGGTTCTGGGAGGACTGTTAAGAAGTAGCCTACATCTAAACAATTTAAATTCAAATATCTTATTAACTTTACTCTCTCAGCCCTGTTTTGCTCACATTCCACTAGTATGTGATATACATTCTATTTTATTACATAATTCACAATTGGGAGAATGTGAAATCTTCATTAAATGTTTAAACTTATTTAGTGGAATATGACCGCATCTAAGTCTAAAAGCAGTAATACATTCCAATCTAGTGTTAAAGGTAGTGTTATTATTAATCCAAGGGACGCGAGGAGGCTCAGCTTGAACTACTTTGTACC
>NJDC01009170.1:104043-115241 GCA_002245475.1 Calephelis virginiensis
GCGCATTGAGCACATCCTATTTGGCTTGAACAGGAATTATCCTTTTATCGTTTCTGGCCGCTTCGATCCGGATCATTTTCTTTTCATATCGGGCTGTATATTACTGTACTGTACATTCTGTTCCACCTCATATCGTATAGATAGTTCGTACTAAAGTTACTCAAAAACTTAATAACATAATCGTTTGTTCTAGTAATCTCGTTTCGTACCTAGTTCTCGTAAACAATAGTTTAAATTCTTACATATTTTGTATAAATTTCGTATTCACTAAAAAAGTACTCATTAAAGGCGAACATAGGTTTACCGTCACTAACACAGTGACATTTGACTAGGTAGTAGAGTTTCACAGCGACTCACCCGGATTGGTACCACCGCCTTACCTATTCCTGCCGCCATAACGTCATGACGTGTTCCGGTTTGGAGGGTAAGGTAGCCAGTAAACTTACTTTTGCTCGAGGCCTAACATCTCACTCACATACTCATAACATACATACGTTTACAATTCATCCATATAATATTTTATTGCAACTTAAAGTATTATTATTAGTTTATCGGATACAAGAAGGTAATCTTTAAATAAATTCCCACGTTCGCCGTCGCTCGCTCGAAAACAATAGGCATTGCATGTTACTGTGAAACTTATGTTGCAGCTAAACCGCATATTTTGAAAAGTGCCCAATTTTTAACCTCTTCTCTTTATATTTCATCTTTGCAATTATATTTAATTAGGTATTATGTATTAGTCAATAGTTTTTTTATTGGTCGATTTGGATAGTTTCCAGATATTAATTATTTTTATTTTCCTTTTTGATGTGGTTTTACTATTATTTCGTAGTTATTCGCCTCGATTAGTCAATTTCTGATAGGTCCAGGTACTAGTTATCGTTTATCGTTTTAATTCACATGTATGTATGTATAACTTCTTAGTGTATTTATTTTGTAATAAATGGCTGGTAAAGTCCTTTGATTCGTTTTTTCTTGCTTTGGGGGAATTTGTAATCAAGTGTTTCCCTTACATTCATTAATTGTTCACCTGCTGTTTAAGCTGGTTATAATTCAAATGGCTTTTCTGTAGAGTTTATTTAGGAGCGCACGAGTTCAATTTATGCGTCAAATGTATCTTCCAATAAAACATTGTCACCTGTGACTCCCTATGGGCCCTGTTGGCAATCGTTTTGCCACCTATCGCATTATGGGACAAAGTATCTTAGGCTGTGTGCTTTCGCTGTACCTTTGTCAACTTCTTCGGGGATACGGGCGTAAAAATACTTATTTACTTACTTGTGTGTGTAGTTAAAATTAATGATACAGCTACTTCTGTATGTGTAAAAGAAGTCAAAAATACTTTAATGCACTTGTTTCTTACCAGAACGGTGGTAGGCATCAGTCCCGAAGGGATGATACAAAGTACTCTACCGACTACCGCCTACTTATGACTGTATGATATAAAATAATAATGTGAATGCTAATTGACATTTTATTAAGCATGGTTACAATGGTAAAAAACCCACGTTTCTAATATATTTATTTTATATTAAAATAAAGGATTAGCTCAGTGATAACAAGATGAGTTCGCGTTGTTAACGAATTAAGTTTTGTGAGATAAAAGGCATTTATTTCACTATCGTTACAGGTTTACCCCAGACTTCAGTTTGACGCATTAGAGTTTTTTTGTTTGTATGTAATAATGAGCATGTTATTCGCCTGGCAAAAGAAGTACGCAATGCACCAAAGTTTCAGCTTTAAAAACTATGCATATATTAAAGTAACTTAAAAGGAAAAGACATGAAGACAGACCCACGTGCCTTATTTAAAATTCAAAGCTGCAGGGGCAGCTCCGCTCACCGCGTACGTGGATTGCTTACATAATAATAACCTTGGCGTATTTATGAAATCTCTGCGGTTCAGAAAATTCGCTGGGATTGCCCAAACCAATTTCCTTTGAGTTAAGGTTTCATTCGAAGGTAGAGAAAATAGCATGTATTTTTACTAGAGTTTTTCGTATTCAGTGATTGTGCAATGCTGATATTAACAATTAAAATACTGTCTATTGGTTCATAGTATAAATTCATCAACCTTTTTTTACACTCAAAAATCCATAAAGAGATTTTCTGTCTTGTAGAAACTTTACATAGTCATACAATTCGAATGGTTGCCTTGTATGCAGTCCGGGTTCATTTAAAAAGGCCAACTGCATACCTACGAAACAGCTCGTAAGAGGCGAGTGCCCAACGATCAGTCAATCGACTCCATCTCAACCTTGCCAAATCTGACGTGTCCAAATCGATAGCACCTGCTTAACTATCGTTTTACAGGCTTATTCATAAACGTAGTTAAACTTTTAATCACCAATTTAAATAACTTTTAAAAAAATGTTTATTCATAAACTCTATTTGGAGTAAATCATTTGTTTAAATAAACTCTCAAATAGCTGTCACTATAAACAACCTCGGACCCTTGTTTAAAACCTTAATCAACAAAATGGCTGACTAAATTTCAAACAGCTGATTTTATGTGCAATGACAAAATGCAACAAATAGCCATTTAAAATTGCTTATTTGTGTATTCTTATGAATTTTCTATAATACACGCATTGAAATATTTTGATTTCGTTGAAGTTTGGACAAATTTTGACGGGATATGTTGGATTTTGGAACAATATAGGACTATAATAACATGTTTTATTATCGAAATGGCCAATGACTCCTATGAAGAAACGAATAGTTTTCCAGACCATTATTTATGATATTGGAAGCAAAAAAGTTGACAGATTTTCTGATGATGAGAATTTCACGCCGCCTACAGACACCAAAGATGGCAATGGTGAGTTTCCACCCTGAGGCTGGGATGTTAAGCCCCGAGCAAAAGTAAGTTTACCGGCTACTTTATTCTACGATCCGGAACAATTCAACAGCAAGCGCTGACGTTATGGCGGCAGGCATAGGTAAGGCGGTGGTACCAATCCGGGTGAGTCGCTGCGAAACTCACCACCTAGTCAGTTGTCACGATGCTATTGACGGTAATCCTATGCTCGCTTTTTACGCGCTGTCTAACAGGAAGGTAGATGGTCTATTCTTCTATGGTCTAAATATTACAAAAATGACATCATTTTATATTTAGCTCAGTAACATAATGTAGATGCATTAAAAACATTATTTTTGAAATGCAGTATATCAGTTCAAACGTTTTGTGACTATGTTGCATCAACTTTTATTTACTCTAATAAATTTAATTTTATTGTAGTACAATACGAGTAGTACTGAACTTTAACATCACATTGTTCAAAAAACCCAGACCAAAATAGCCCAGGACCAGCCAGTGCCCAGCACATTAGCAGGTTGATAGTTATAGACAAGGAATATAAATACTTTTTAGCAAGAGGTTATAGATGTCCGACACCGTATTCAAAAACAACGATGTGGACAACGGATGACAATTGTTTAATTCACTTTTAGCAAAAGTAATACGCATACGCCACATTTCAACCAAAACCTACCAAGTTAAACAGTAATTAACTAAGCACTGTCAAAATGTACTTTATGAATAACAAATTTTTAAACAATGTTTAAGGCTTAATCAAATGATTAGTTAAGCAATGTTTAGGAATTTATTTAACAACTTTTTATGAATAAGGCAGAAATTAATGTTCTTATTATTTTAATATTGCAACATTTAATGTTTGCATTGTGTGTTAAGGTAGCCACACAAAACAGGAAAATGAATAGTTTAGAAATTATTTTTTAAGTTATGCTGCACTTTTTTGTATTATTAAAGCTGTTCGTAGGACCTTCTCCAAAGTCTAAAGCATTCATTATGTGTTTAAGCGGACAGCTGAGCCTGCGAGATAATAGCTTGTGGCAGTCATATAGCGAGATTGCAGAGTCAAGTGCCCTCGCCTGCGGCGTTCGAATGCTCTAGTTCCAGCCGTCATTCAGCAGAACTACAAAGGATTGTTAAATTGTAACTACGGAGCGTTATCCTCTCGCCACGTCTGAGTTGAGGTCATAGTTATGTGCTATCCAGCTTATAATCGATTTCCAAAAAACACGAGAATTTCAATTCGATGGCATGTCTTTGCCCGACCGCTTCACAATGACTGTTGATATTATTCAAACCTGTGTATTGTGTGTATGTCCATTTCTTTGTCATGTCCTACTGCCCAAACAGCTAAACGTTATTTTGAAATTGTATGTAGTGTATAAAGATTTGTTAGTATTGTAGCAGTGACATAAGCTATAAGTATATTTTCAAATACCATATCATGAAAAATCTAGCAAAAATACCATTTCAAATAAAATAAATAAATGGAATGGTTATTTTTGTTTCGTCTAGTTTTTGTTTTGTTTCTTAGTTAATTGTTTTATATGTCAGCACTTTTTACTGAATAAAATAATTTTGATATTGATTTTATTTTGAAGATTCAATTCTTTTTCAATTTATGTAATTTAGTTAATCGCCTATGTGGTCTAGCGGTCCGGGTGTTGGACTTGACTGCATGAGGTCCCGGGTTGAAATCCTGGATCGGCCAACAAAAAGAAAATTGGATTTTCCAATTTTCTAATAAAAAAAATGTTGGTCGGGGTTGGAAATGTGCCCGGTTGGCGATAGGCTATCACATTGTGGGACTTAGTGTCTTCGGCTAGTCGGTGGTGCCTTGGTTGTACCTCTGCCTACCTCCTCGGGGATATGGGCGTGAAGATACTTTTTTTTTACTTAGTTAATCTAGATTTGACAACACAGTGCATGTCGAAGTCTGAAAAACAGCACTCGTATCGTCGTATCGCATGGTATTCTGTTGTATTTCACATCTACCTTAAATTTGTAAAAAAAATGTGCAATGAGTGTTTAAAGTACGCAATCGAAAATAGTGCTACACAACACATGGCAAGCACTTTATAACAACGAGGATGTAGTTGAAATAATAAATACGATAAAGGATGGAAGTCGCTAGAAATTAACGCATAACGATATCTCGTTATTAACGAGGACAGGATGTAATTAGAAACAGAGAAAATGCAGCAGAGAAGAGGACGAGGGAAAATGATGGAAAAAGGGTGTAAATAAATTTGTTTCTGTGATTAGAAACATTAAGAGACGAATTGTTGGAAACTGTGTTGGTGTCGATAACAAAACATGAGAAACCTAAAAGAAAGAGATAGAAAAAAAGCGTGAAATTTGTATAAAGAGATTTAAATAAAACAGATAGTTATATAAATTATTGGGAAACGAAGGCATATATAACATAATTACGCTTAAATACATAGATTTGGTCACTTTTGAATACGAAGAAATTACTGAAAAGCTGCTAAATTGAAAGATTGATGCTGTTTATGGAATTATAAAAGTTAGAATATAGGAGTTAGAATATATTGAAAAAGAGTTAATTAAATAGCGACTATGAAATCCTATCTTCCAAGAGATTTAAACACTTATATCAGTTCTCTAGATGCTGGAAGATTGGACATACTTAAACTATAATATGTACTAATTGCAGTGGCAGACATGTGAAATGTGAAACAACTCTTTTTTTATGTATTTAAACAAGAAATTGTAGGTTTCACCCGGCATTAAATAAAAACTGTCCCCAATTCTTAAAAAAATAAGAAGACTAACACCTAAAGAATATTAAACGTACAAAGCAAAACTTAAAAAATACACAAAAGAAAAATAGAAAAGGAGAGAGAAATAAAAATCAATATAATATATTTATTTAGCGTCCATAAAAGAAAAAGTATACATTTTGTGGAAATAATATTATATGCGTAGTGATACGTTATTAACCAAAGCGATGTGCTTAGAGAAGATACTCGGTATTCAGAAGACGATGAGAGTAAAAATGAGTTAATGATATCCATTAACACACAGACAATTATATATACTATTTCAATTTAATTCTTGCTTCCACGTTTTATATTAAACCGAAACGATCGTACAGGTAAACGGGACGGGGGGTCACCATATATTTGCGCTCTAGTATTCTATATAATCTCTCATCATCTCTCATCATCATCATATAAGCGATTTTTGTCACATCGTGTTCGTTCTCCGAAAAGAAAAGCAAAGTTCATGTTTCGACGTTCATTGAAAGATATTGACTCAGTTTGGCTGAAGATTTGTATGCGATTGACTGGTCTCCGGTATGTGAGGTTTGTGACATTAACGCTGCTATCTCCGATTTTAATTCTAGTATTCTAAGTTTATTTGATTTTCACGCGCCCCTTAAAAACTTGAAAGAAGCATAAGCTATCTCCTGAAGGAAATAAAGAAAGCTGTATCTGTAAGAGATAGGGCAAATAATTGTTATAAAAATCATCCCTCTGATGATCATCTTGTACAGTACAAGGTTATCTGCAACATTTGTAACAAAATTTGTCGTATTGCAAGACGGCTTCACATCCACGAAACAATCGCAAAATCGAATTCTCAAAATAAAATGGCGCTTTTTGAAATTTTAAATGTTTGGTCCTTACCTTTTTTTAACAACACTTACCTTAACCTTGATACGCTAAATTCACATTTTTCTTCAATGCTACTACATTTATTAACAGTTATTGATAGTTCTACTAAAACTCTTAGAGATATTTCATTAATCTCACGCCCATCTTGTTCCTTCTGTCTTATGGCTTTTACACAAGTGGCGGTTAAAAACCACATTATATCCATCTCATCAGTGGCAGTCGATGACGACGGATTGTGTTCCAAAATGATTGTGTTTGTTCTTCCTCATATCCTTCATGTTATAACTCACATTTTTTAATCGTTTCTTATTGTCTCAGGTGTTCTCATCATGGTGAAAAAAGGCAAAAGACATTCCGTTCCCTAATAAATCACATCCTTTGAGCCCTTCTGACTTTCTTTTCAGTACTACATTTAGCTCGGTGGATTTAGATCTGCTCATTGGTGTTCTTAAGGCTCTTAACTTTTCACCATCTGCTTTAAATTTGTTTGACTCTTATCTGCGCGGTTGCTTACAATATGTGTCCTTAAATGAAATGCACTCCTACTGGTGTGATATAGTTGCAGGCATCCCACAAGGCTGCATTTTGTCTTCCTTAGTGTTTTCTCTATTTATAATAATCTAAATAATTTATGATAAATCAAAAACACCACGAGAAAGCGAAAAATCTATAAAATGCGAACAAAGCCGTTGGCTAAATCTAAATGAAAGAACACAGTACCGTCAGCCTTACAGTTTCAACAATTGGCACGAGGTAGTTCACAGAGGGTCCGTAGATTGAAATAGACATTCGCTAGAATGGGGACATGAGACTTGCAAGTAAGACACACAACGGGATGGAACTTAATTTATTTTCTATACACACTTTTTTTGTAATTTATTTTCTCCCGACTTCGAAAAAGAAGATTTCCAATTAATATGACTTAAATGCGAGTTGCTATTTTCAAAACAAGACCTGGATTAACAAATTTTGATTAATCTTTTTACACAATAGCCAGCCAATAGTTTTGAGTTGCGAATTTATTTATTTACCTCGACAACCTCATGAATTAATTGAATTTGGTTGTCTGCGGTTTTACGACATTTAAATGATTACATAAGAAACCAAACATCTAATAAACCTTTCGAGGATTATTCAATTTTTTAATATTATAAGTTACATACGTCGAGATAAACATAATAATTCGAGATCATTATTAGTCTTACCGTCAGGGTAAACACGACATTGAAATATTTCTGGGGAAATTACATGACTTGTAGTCGTGTAATTTTACCTTACCTTACGCCAAAGTTACATTACTTACATGACTCTAGTCTTATTGATCTTTTTTTTATCTGGATGGAGGAGCAGCCAGCAAAAATATCTAAGTTTAAGGCTTAACACAAGAGCCTTATGTTGAAAAACATTTCTTCCTGTCCAGTAATTCTTCTGCTCGTTTGTTGTAAGTTACAAATAAAAATATAATGTTTATCTCAGTTTTAGTAATTAATTTCTGATCTGAATCAGAAACAACATTTAATTTCACAGAACAAAGCACTTGCTCTCTGCGTTCCGGCTTATCGCGCTACATATCGCGGTCGGCAGTGTTGCCACCTTGGTGGTTTTTCCACCAGAACTAGCGCTTTTTCAAGGTTACTAGTATTCTTTTTTTACTATTTAGCGCTTTTATTTTTTCTATTGATTTTTTGTGTTTTTTTTAAACGGAATCCGTCAACACATATTTGGAAGAGAAACTACATTTCGTTCTAGATTTTCACCGTTACGCACAGGTGTCAATATGTAAACACATAAAGATGCTTTACATAAATTTCAAAAAAATTAACTTTCCATCCAAATTAAGTCACCAGATTTGGATAACATATTTTAAAAAGTTTATATGTTAGTGTCATTTGAAAAATATTTTGGAAAATGAAAAATAATAATTACATCACCTACCTACAATATTTTAAAAACACTATTTAAGTATTTTCACTGCATTAGCTAGTAATTAAATATAATACCTTAAAAATTAAATATAATACCTATAATAACAGCGGTAGATTAATATTTCCGAAAGCTTTAAAGGGATTATTAGTTAGTTTAATCAATAAGTATATAAGTCGAGAATGGGTTGCTCGGAATTGGAAATGTGCCCGGTAGGCGATAGGCTTGCCACCTATCACATTGTGGGACTTAGTGTCTTCGGCTAGTCGTGGGTGCCTTGGTTGTGCCTCTTCCTACGTCTTCGGGGATATGGGCGTGAAGATACTTTTTTTTTACTATATTCTACGTTCTTTTGTTAATGATATGGGTAGAGTTTAAGACCCCATCGCTTGGTTAAAGGAATAGTTTAATAATTTAAGTCGCTGAACTACTACTACTACCTTAAATTCAGAATCAAGCAAAACGTTATTCACGTTGACCTTTCAAGTCCGGTGGTACCGGATCGGAATTGCGGCCATTCACTGAAGATCTATAGAAAGAAACGCTTGCCTTTTTCAAAATCAATTTTTTTTTATTTATTTGTCTAAAGTTGCACACAAACTTATTTTTTTATGCTAACAATACCAACTAGGTAAGGTATCACGCACACTTTGAAACTAATGCAAGTATACAGTAAGCAAAGTCCGCTTGCTTCTTTGGGTTGCAATAACTATACAAATAATACAAATCACAATCTAATTATTTTTTATTATTTGTGAACTAAGCTTCGGTTTTCTAAGTCCACTTTAATCCATATAAAATCCATTGATGGATCTTTTTGCACACTTATGTCCCCTTTAATCCTTGATTTAGAATTTTTTACAACGTGGATTTTTTAGAACTACTGCGTGTCTGAAAATCCATTAAGGAAAACGTACACACTGCAATCGTCTTTTATCAAAGATAATATTCCTGGCTGAGTCATAAACAAAGAGTATAATAATATACCTATACAGGACATCATAAATTAACTATGTAATGTCAATTGTGTGTCATGTTATTTATGTCATATCTATAATGCGTCTTCAACGCAGGAGACCCTTCATCAGTATTAGCCAAAGGTTTTAGCAATGTATTAGTCACAGATTATGTATTAATTGTTATATCTTCAATCTGTGGGCATGCTCGTCGGTAGGAAAATTTAAAAGAAAGCAGTTACTTTGTACAAATAATAACATTGTGTAATTAATCTCATAAATTCTATTACAAGTATTCGTCTTTCATTAAATTAACACTGAATTGATTCTTTAATAATTTTACTTAGTTAAAATTCACCAGATATATGGCAATTTGTCGCACACGTGCTGCGCTGACACTTTTTTGTTCCAAAGTGAGGTTAAAAATGGATACCTCGCTACCACAGACACGACACTTCGACTGAGTGACAACCAAACGCCACTCAATAATAATGCCGTTGCCAGGGCTACAGCCTACAAGCGCCGGCATATTCATAATTATTCTTGTTATAATTAATTATAAAATACGGTTTGTGGCCGATCATGGAAGTGTCTGATTGACAATATATTAAAAATAAAAAAGGGTAACTATATAACGGATTTAAATATCATAAGAAAACAACGTTCAAGCAAGGTACAATACTATGGCGGTGTCGTTTTTGGAGATTAAAGCCAATGGGTGCACAGTCAAAACAATGTCAAAATTGTATGAACAGTAGCGACTCTATCGTCACATAGCGGAATCAAAATGACATCTGACTGTGACGTCGAAGATCAAAGACAACAGTGATGATCATAGTATATCATATATAGTGATGATTATTGTCAATTTTGAATCTCGTGTTACACACATCCAGGTGATGTCGACATTGTTACTTACCAATAGACTATTTCATTAATTTCTATGGGACTCGAGAGATGATGTAAAACTCATAAAAAATAAAAATATGTTGCTAAATTCGGAAATAATTTTAAAAAGTACACATTTTGCAATTTGCGAAACAGAGCCATTACCATGAGTTTACGTCTTGTTAAGTTTATACTCGCTACTGACGCTGTAAATTATTCGTATAAAAACTTTGAAAATTCTTTTTAGACCAAAAGTGTCGTAGATTTCGACACGTAACTTACCGAACGTAATCTATACCAAATAATAGTAAAAAAGTTAAAAAAATCACAGACTGATATATAAAGAAATAATATTATCCCTGAAAGAATTACACAAACTCAAACCCAACAATATCGTGTTAGCCGGTGATACTAATACCAGAGATGTTAAATAATAATAATCTTTGCTAATACACAGTAAATTTAAATGAAGATTGTAATAAATTTAATAAACACCCACACTGATAAAACTACGCCTATGTTCAAAACACAAATGCATATATCGTACATCACCATGGTCTTCTTGAAAATTAAATAACTTTAAGTTTTTTATTTTAAATATCATAATAATAACAGGTGTGAACATTTAAAGATGGAGGCAGGTTAATAAGGGCGATTTTCTGTACATCATACACTCAAAAAAATTGGTTACCGAATGTCTATATATGCATTAACTATTAGTTTAAAATCAATGGTATTTAAACCCATGTTTTCTTTCTATAACATTTAAACCACAAACGTCATGTTATGATTCAGAAATTATTACCCGTATTTTCCCTGTTTTGGTCCGGGCTCCTTTGTAGAATAGACCATCTGCCTTCCTTTGCCAGGCAGCTCGTAAAAGGCGAGCAAAGGCTTGCCGTCACTAACACCATGACATCTCACTAGGTGGTAGAGTTTCGCAGCGACTCACCCGGATTGGTACCACCGCCTT